>CM038214.1:210574180-210705818 GCA_021442155.1 Cymbidium sinense
AGTACATCCAAAAGCAAGAGAAAACATTAAAGCAATCAAAAGATACAATATGGCTAACATAATAATCGAAAAGGAAGATTAAGGGCTAATGCTCATGGTTGTAAGAGAGCTTGGTAATATGGAGCAAACCCGCAAAGAGAACAAGGGAGAATCACCTGCAAAGTGACACTAGAGAGGAGATTAGGAGTGTAAAGTAATACAAATAGAGAGATAAATGAAAATAATAAAAATTGAGAGCGATAATAAGGAAAGTTGATAAAGAAGGCTCAGGCTCAATCACACCAAATTGGGGCAGATGCAAAATTGAGCATCCAAACTTCATTAGAAGGGTTACATCACATGAGCTACTACCATACCAAAAGGGAGTGAAAACATCACAACCATCATAGCCAACAAACCTGTGAGGAGGTAACACCTAGTTGTTGATAGTCTTATGAACTTTATTACCTGCAATCCTAAACACAATCATATCTAAAATAGAGAGGTAATTGCAAAGAGCTAAATGGTAAGTTGTCTCATTCAAGAAAGATATCAGCAATATAGTCATCCTGACATGAGAGTATATAAACATGGGGAATTAGTCATCTTAGCCGAGCCTCATATCCAAGTGAAACCAAAGATATAAACCCACCACCAAAAAAATAGCAGATGAGATAACTTGTGCGATCCGCTAATCAAGTCAAAGATCTTATAGACCTTCCCATCATAAGATATATAATTGAAACTTTCGTATGTGAAACAACCCCTTGTTTATGTCCATATGAGTAATTGGAGAAAGACAATTGTAAAGGAAGGCAGCATAGCTCAACACAGAAAAAGGGCTGCAACCAACCAAAACTAACAACAAGTAAGGACATTTAGAGCTACAGCTCCCATGGCAGCATACCGGGTCAAAATTCAGATAATCCAGCTCAACAGATAACCGAGAGAACAAGACAACAAAAGGCAGCAACTTCCCATAACACCACTTTTCGTAATGATAAACTCAAAAACCGCACAAACCAAACTGACCGAGATAGAATAGAGACAATGCCTGCAAATTACAAAGATTCAGAGATGAACAGCTGTGTAAAAATAGCGGCATACGTAAAGCCAACCCCAACAGTAAAACAAGTAATGCAACAATGTAAAATAGAATCCAAAAAAGATAGGACAATGGATAACCAAAGCAAAAAATAGCCAAGACAATAACAATGAAGACGGCAACATTCGAGACAGGGAAGGACTATAGATTGGCCATAAAACCTCCCAATCAGAGTAGATATTAGGCCATAAAAGCAGTTATCTTGAAGGCCGCAACACAAATAGAAATCTCCAAAAACCATCACCATCAGAGCATCAAGAGCAGTAAATGTTTGCTGAACGAAGTACCTAGAAATCTTGCAGCCAACATAGAAGGAGCTAACAAGGGTGGCCAGATAAACTAAGCCAGGAAATTTCTAGGACATGAAATAATCAAAACAAAAAACCTAGCATGTCATAATGCCTCCCATCCAATATAAACAGAGCAATAGATGCAGGTTTATCAGAGAGAGGATGAAAGAAATAACAGCAGATATGATAGATCACATTAGTCCGATGATAAGCAACTAAAAGACCAAAAAGGGGGCTCAAGGCAAAGTCCACCAAGCAATCAGCAACATCGTGCTGAACAAGGTAAACCAAAACCCTGCACCCAATCCAAGACAACCAATAAACAAGAGAAGACAACAAGTCGCCAAGAGGCCACCCAAAATTATATATAAGTAAATGGAAGGATAGATAATGAGTAGCACCCCACCCCAAGCAAATTACATTCGAGAAATCGACAAGAATGGTGCTTAATCACCATAATCCAACACTGCCAAGGATAGTGACAATAATAACCAATAGGATTGCCAATAATCCCATTATGCTTATAAGATAAACCATTGATGCCCTTCCAAAGATAAAAAAAAAGGATATTTAAAAAAGGCATGTTCATAACATAACAAGTGGAGAGAAGACCACAAGAAGGACAAACAACAATCCAGGATGTTGGCATCTTGTCGGACAAGGAAAACAAAACCCAAAATCGTGAATACAAAATTACCCACAATCACAACAAATGCATGATAATGATCCATTGAGAAAATCCAAGCCTGATGTGCCTGGAAAATAAAACCAAAGACATCAAGATTGACAGAAGCCTCAAGGAACCAAATCAGCCTCAGAAAAACTACCACATAAGGAACATTCATAACAGCAGCAACAATATCCCTATTCAGCCCACAATCCTTGGAGAAATACCCCACAAGCTTGCCAAAATAATAATCATTGAGAGTGTACCAACCATAGTTTATGATCAAGTAGAACAGTTGATAAAGCATAGTGATCTGCACAATACTAACAAACTAAAAGGGATATTATAGCGTTAAGACAAGAGCCGTAAAGCCTAATCGATAAACCAAATCCACAAACATCCAAAGTCTTAAAGCAATAGGTAACATCGACTATAGTACCACACAAAACGTAAATGGCACTCCAATCCAAGAAGGTAACAGCACAGACCCAATAGATGCAGGATTACAATATAAATAAAGACATAATGGGTCTTCGAATGTACAAGAGATTTTCCCCTACTTTACATGCATGAATAAAGTAGGATTTTATATTAAACCAAGTTCTTATGTTCCCTATGGAGGCAAGCCTCCATAGTTAATTACATCTTTTGAAATGAAATTTCTTAAGAATACTCTCAATTAAAATAGACAATTATCATTTCCAAAGATTTCAAGGTTAATTATCAAAGGATTGGTTGTATTTGGAAAATCAATATAGAAAGTTCAAGGAGAAGACTTATTTTTGGAATCCAAATGAAATAAATAGGAAATTCTCATGATACTAGGAGGCCTAATGATCATTCCAATCCATGTTATGGTTGGACTTTATAATTTTGACGTCAGGAAGATTTATATATTTTGAGTTCAAATTTAATTAGATTACTAGGGCTTATAATCCACCAACACAAGGTTGTGGGAATGCCTAAGAGGTGAGGATTTATGCTCATAGCCTAAATGAAATATTTACCTTAGATCCTAAATCTAGCGAGCTTTAGTATTATCTAAAGCAAGACCTAAATTTAAGCGACATGTGGACATAAGGGTTTACCTCCACAAGAGAGAATAAATTGTCTGACTTCTGGATTTATAATCACCTGGAGTGGCCGCCAGCTAACTCCTCCTATGATTTTAAAACCATGTAGTTTGGTCTTATAAACTATAAGATAGTTAGGGTAGTTATTTAATTAGAAAGAGGTTAAATTCCTAAACACACTCCCTAAGAGACTAGAGCATGAGTGGTATGAGCCTATGACTTAATCTATAGATGAAAAATATTTTTAAATTTCAGTTCATTTTAGACACATCATTTTGACAGAGGCTTTAGAATTTCTTATGCCTAAATGCATGATGAAATTAGTGTCAAATCCTAGAAGGTGTTCTCCACCACAAGGGATGCCCTCACAGGTCAAGCATTCCTTTATCGTGCAAGGATGGAGATTCTTCATGTTCAAGAGAGAAAGAATATGCAAGCATGATGTGAAACATACAACCATACAACTAACGGGTTGATAAATATTTTAATTATCTTATTTATGTCTTAGGCTTTATGATGAGGTTATGAGTTGTTTAAAATATGGTTATGAGTGATTAGTTAGGCAAAAAAGTTATTTTTACCCTTATACAACCTAAAATATGTAAGAATAATGATAATTATATTAAATTCTATGGAGGTCTTACCTTCTTTGATTTGGATGGTGCTTGCTTCAAAGGAATCATAGGGCACCCTAAGACAAAGCCTTCTGGCCATTGCTCATCCTAATCCCCCATAGCATTAATCCTAATTCCTATTGCAAAAATTACATTTATGTGGGAAAAGTAAATCTAACTACACCTACAAAGTAGAGGTTAACTAAATATACATATAATCTCGAGCAGTTGTATTTATAATTTGGACTTCGCACCCTACACATGGGTAACTAAGCTCACTTATCCTAACTTGGATTATGCTTAACGATTTAAGCAACCTACAAAAAGAGCATTCACATTTATTTTTAAGCATCCCTTAAGCATAATACTTTCCAAAAAACATGATTAGGCTAATATTGGCCTATCATCCGCCTACAAGCATACACTTTAATATCCAATCTAAAATAATAAATCATAAAACAAAAACATACATCACATCATACACCATCCTAACTTAGAGCTAAAAGTGGTGACTTAATTCTAATGTTTGTATTGTGTGGGTAAGTTTTAAAAGTACATGAAAGGTTGATTTCACTTGAAGTAGTTTAATTGATTTGAGAATTTTAATTTGTGTTTTCTTTTGTTTCATTTGATTACACTTAGAAACTAAGTGTAATAAAGAGAGGAAAAGAGGATTGCCCTCTTTCATCTCTACCTTAAGTTACTTTCTAAAGTATATTAATTTGATTTAGTTCTCTTTAGTGAATGGCTTATTAAATGATTTAATTAATCCTAAGTTTAGGTACACTTTAAATAATCCTATTCAAAATAAAAGGCATCTTATGATAATTTTAATTGAATTACTACCACATGACATATATTAAATCAATCCTTTCCATCACATGTAACATGCATAAGATTTAATCATAAGTGTATATCTACATGCAACATATTTTAGCACACTTAAATGATGAATGTATGTGTATGTTTGGAATTTTATCTTTTATTTGATTGAATTATTTAAACATATTAATTTAAAACTTTATCTAAATTCTTATACAAAAGGACATAAGAATGAAATTAAATATATGTACCATTGTTAAACTAGGGAAGTGAGGTAATTAAATGACCTCCTTGGAGCTAGCTAAAATCTTATTTTCTCTGGATGCCCAGACCATATACTCATTTGCATTCAAACATATGTAAATTTGTATACAAGAACATAGGAAGTAAGCTCCATATCATATGGCAATTTATTCAACCACTTATTCAATTATGAATGCTTGCAATTTTAATGTAAAATGGGATTTTCATTCACTAATCACATATACATATACAAGTACAAAAATATTGGCAAGTACATATCATTATTAAACTAGGGAAGTGAGGTAATCAAATGACCTCCTTGGGGCTAACTAAAGCTTAGTATTCCCCGGATGTCTAGACTATATACTTTCTTTTCTTGGACACACATGGATGTATACATAAATGAGGGAAAGAAAACCATGCAAAGATTCTATTTTTTTAATTGAATCATTTATATATATGAATTAAAGCTCTATCCAAATTCTAATGTCAAAATACATAAGAATGAAATCAAATGGGCACGTGTCATTGTTAAACCAGGGAAGTGAGCTAATCAAATGACCTCCTTCAGCTAGCTAAAGCCTCATGTTCCCGGGATGTCCAGACTATATACCCATTACCATTCAATCTTATATAAATCAACATATGAATAGAGGAAAGAGAACTCAACATTCATACACTTAATCTATAAGCACATGCATTTCTTATATATTTATAACTAGCATTATAACACATATTTTTATTGATTTATAAGCTTTTGAAAAATACATTTGGATTTAATAATGATAATATGCATATATTAAATTAAATCAACACATGCAAGCTTACATAAAGGAAATCCATTTTATTTTACTTGATTTTGAAAAGATGGATCCATGAATTCAAATGATATACCAAGTTTAACATGATTGGAAACAGAGCAATCAAATATAAGCATGCGATTCATTCAACCAAACTAGTTCTTAAGAGAAATCAAATCAAACAAGATTAATTAAAGCAAACCAAAGCTTCTTTATTAATTAAGTTTTGGATTTGATTTGATTTCAATAGAAGAAGAGAAATCATCACTTGCTATTTTAAACCCATTCCCACATTAGTGGTTTGATTTAATTTAAGGAAATGTAATTAAGTTGATTTTATGGGTTAATTAAGTTGAACCATTAATTAGATGAATTAAATACCCTTACCTTGGTCACTTTAAAGTAATTAATTAAATAATTATGAGCCAACATGATATGCATGGAAAATAAACTTGCAATGATCCTAGAAAATAAAAGAGACCTAATGCAATTGGCTCATGATTAATAGTAAATTAGATTAAGAGACTTAATTAATTAGTCTTATGGTTTTCCCACACATGTGGACTAACCATAATTTCATTAAACTAGGTTATTAAACACCAAAGATCAACACCATGATTTAATTAATTAAGGCCCATGTGATTGATTTCAATTTGATTAAGTGATTTAATTAATTAGTTAAATTTTAATTAATTTCATTTTAAAAAAGGGTGAAATGAACTTAGGAAAGGGTCCCAACCTATTCCTTAGTTCACCTACTATTGAACAATGATTAATAAACTTAATTAACCAATTTATTTCTATTTATGGGATTAATTAATCATAAATTAACTTAAAAGAGTAGTCAAGATTTAATTAGTCAATTTTCCTAATTAAAAGAGCAATAAATCTCAAGAAAATCATGTGAGGTAGAGGTTATCCCTTTAAATTAACTAGCAAAATTTGGGATTAATTGCTCAAGTAATTAAAGAGTAATTAAGCTAATTGATTTTATAATTAAACCTTAATTAAACCTAAATTATTATTCAAAATTAGGTAAGATCATTTTAATTAATTCTCTAAAAGACCTTTAAAATGAGTATTTATTTGTATTTTTTTGATTTCTTTATGATTGTTTATGAATTTTAGATGTTTCAGCCATTAAAAATAATTAATTAAGCCTAATTAAAGACTAATCCTATTAGCCTCATGTGGTGCGCTTTCCACATGGCGCTGTGAGATTGACTACTTAAAACTTATCTAACTTAGAGCATTCGTGGCGATGGAGGATGTGCTTTCTTATTTGTCGTGCGATCAAAGATTGGATGACTATGATTAATTCCATAGCTTAATAGGATTAAATAAGATCGATCTAGCAGATCTAATCACGACCATTTATTTTGGTCACGCAAAATAGACCGTGATTGATCTAACTTCATGTGAGTGAGGGAGAATGGAGTCTGTCCACCGTTGCTCACTTGATATGAGCTTACCCAAGCTCAAATCAACTCCAAAAAGATCCCACACTTTCATGACATCCATTAGAGGGGATCTAACAGTCAAGATCACATGAGAAGCAAGTTTTCTTAAAAAAGCTCCAACCCATTTTTTCCTAAGGATCGATTTTGGAAGCATACCCCGTTGGAGCTCAAGATGGGTGGCTTGAATGATTGAGGAAGCTTCATCTAGTGGAGAAGAAACCCTATTGAGTAACAATTGGATCAATTCCTTGATGTTCACTTGGAAGGCCATGAACCGATGATTTGGAGATCATCTTTGATCGAAGTCCCACCTTCAGTGCTCAGGAAGCTTAAGAGATGATTCATTCTTGCTCGATGAGGCCTAAGGAAGGTGTTTGTAAAGTTAATTTGACTTTGATGGAGAAATGGGGAAGTTAGTTCAAAAATGGGAGTGTCCAATTTCGGGATGGATGGGAATGGCATTTTTTGATCGAGGAATGAGCTGGGGAGCTTAGGGAATGGCTCTAGTAGCTTGACTTGGGTAGCTAAGGCTCTAAGGAATGATTTTTGTGTGTATTTAAGTGGAAATGAGGTGGTGTATGCCCTTCTTTATCTTGATCATACAGTGGGATCGACTATGTCTTCTAGTGGTCATCTGGCCATCTCAGGGAGTTATGGATGGTAGGGAGGAGGTGAGTTGGCTCAGCTTGGTTGGTTGAAGGTGTGGAGGTGGCGCCAAGGAGGAATTATGGGTGTCCTATGGGTTTCAAATGCTCCAATGGGGAGGGTGATGTGATTTCACCTCCCATGGGTCATGGCCAACCCAATGACCCATTTAGTTGGCAAGGTCCTAGGTGCCTAGGTGGTCCATTGGGAGAGTACCAAGTGACCAAGGAATGAAAATGAACACTTATATGGGTGATTTGTCTCACATGATGCCTTTGACCCTTAGAATGATCATTTGGCATTAGATTTGATTTGGGCAGATTTGAAATGAGAAAAAAGTGGGTTAGCCCTAATTTCAAGTCAATTGGAGTCGATTTGGTTAGGTTTGGATCAATTTGACTCATTTAGGTCAAATTATGTTAGGTGGGTCAAATTGGGTCAAACCAAGGGTTGGTTCAATTTCATATGATAATTTATGATGTTTTGGTTCAATTGGTTTGGTTTAGTTTTGCTTAGATTTGATTTTGGCTCATTTGAATTCATTTTAGTCAAATGGGTTAAGTTGACCAATTTGACCAAATTGGCTTGGTTTGAGTGTTGGTTTAGGTTTAGTTGACCAATCAAAAGTGATTGTAGGCTTTGGTTTCAATTATTTTAGATTTGGTTTTGATTTAGGCCAACTTGAACCTTTAAGTCAATTTGGGCTAAGTAGGTCAATTGGGTTCAATTGGGTCCAATCATGGCTTTGGTCAAGTTCAACAATAAATTTGGAAGAACTTGAGCCATTAGTTGCAATCAATTTGGTTACCCAATTTGGTCTTTTAAATCTATTTGGGTCAACTTGGGTCAAGAGGGCCAATTAGGTTTGGTTTGACTCAATTGAAGGTCAAGTCATATTAAATATTGATTTTGATTTGGTATGACTCATTGGTTTCAAGGATTTGAAGGATTTGGCTAGTTTGGGTTCATGGGTTAAGGGGTTGAATTTGTCAAATGACCAAGTTGACTTGGTTTGACCTAATTTATGATAGTTGATCAACTTAGGGTGATCAACAATCATGATGGGAGGTTTTGATGGGCTTGGTTCAATCCAATTTGGGTAGGATTAACTTGGCTCAAATAGTCAAATTGGCCACTTTGGGTCAAGTGGACCAATTGGGTTTAGTTGGCCTGATTTTGGGTTGAGTTTGATTTAGTTGAGTTTATATATGGATTTGGGATTGATATATAAATTCAATTGTAATTGGCTTGGGTTCAAATGGGTTTTGGTTCATTTGAAAATTTCAAGTCAAAAGGGTTAAGTTAGGTTTGACTTGGGTTGATTTTTTTTTTGATGATTGTAGATTTTATTTATATTTGTGAATATGATTGAAGGTATGATTGATTCATGAGAAAATTGATTGAATTTGGGTTTTGGAATGAAGGAATTTGGCTAAGTCCATGGAGTTGGGTCATGAGTTTGGATTTTGATTTGGTTTGATTTAGTTTTGATGATTTAAATGTATATTTCATTTAAATTTGTGAAAGATGATTGAAAATATAATTTATGAGAAAAATTGAATTGAGTTTGATTTGGATTAAGCTTTAGCTAAGTCCATGGGACAGTCATATGACTTAGGAAGTGTTTTTATTTAATTTGATTTAGTTTGATTTAGTTTAGATCATTTGAATTTAGATATGTTTTCTATTTAGGAAGATGATTGAAGATATAAATTGATTATGAGAAAATCAATTGATTTTGGATTTATTTGGATTAAGATTTGGCTAAGTCCATGGATAGGTAATATCTTAGGAAGGTTTCAAGTTTGGATTTGATCATGGGCTTGAATCATTTGGTTTTGGAATTTGGGTTTGGATTTGGATTTGAATTTGATGTTTGAATTGATCTTGTGGTTTGAAGAAGAACATGGATTGGATTTGGGTTGTAGGGTAGTTGATTATCCTAATCCCTAAGATAACCATATGGTTAACCCTTCTAAGTCTTTAGGCTTAGGTTAAGTGTTTACCTAATTGTTAGAAGTTCCTTATTACTAGGAAAGTCTTAGTGTCTAGAAAGTCTAAGATGAGAAGATTGAATCACAAAAAAAGTGAGGTCACAGCCCAGCATCTGTGTTGCCCATGGAGATAGATGATTGGATGACCAAAGCCAAGTTTCACATTATAATCGGGATACATCTTTCAACACTTTGCTTGGGAGACCATGGATACATGAGAACAACATAGTTCCATCCTCTACATCAACATGAAGTTTGTGAGAGGTGGGATCATTTGTCAAAGGTCATCTCAAGCCATTTACATTAGTTTTATATGAGGATGAGGCTTACTACCTCCTCAAAATCAACAAGTGTATTATGAACTCAAAAGTTTAAAAAAAAGAAAAATAAAAAAGAAAGAGAAAATGAAAAGAAAAGAAAAGAGAAAATGAAAAGAAAATAAAAGGGAGCAAAAAAGACTTGGAGGAGGAAGTGGAGCTTAGATTTCACCCACAATTTGTTACTCCATTCGAACATATGCGAAGGATGACCTGACCTCCACCAGGCAAAGGAAAAAGAAGTTCAAAGGCAGTCCCAAGGGTGGAAAACCTTTTTAATGGCCACCCAACTAAAAATTTGTCCCAGCTACTAAGAGTACACCTTCTATTCATATAGACTTAAAATCTACTTCTTAGGATGAGTCTTATATGGTTAACACACCAGTCCTCTTCCAGTAGATTTCCTTGAGGTGACACTAAGCTGTGATAGTGATGGAGACCGGCTCCAAAGCAAAGCATAAGTGTATCCAAGTCTATATGTAAACATTTAGGCATCGCTAGGAACCTTAGCTCTAACCCCATTTTCCTCTCAAAAGCTGAGGGTAATTAAGGAAGCCCTAAGTCATCCACAAGTGTGAAGACTGAAGTTCTTTTGGGAGCATCATGCTCAAGTCAAAAAAGTTGATGTAGAACTTGAGGATGATTCTATAAAGATTTAATAGAATTACTTTTGATTGGTACTTGCCTTGTGCTCATAATTTAACAAAGTTAATCCCACATACTTGGTCAAAGTATGACTACTTCATAAGAATATAAAAGAATAAATGCAAAAGCTATTAATCAAGAACGAGACTAGGATTCGGTACAGTGGGTCTAGTCGATAATGACGATTGCTGCTTAGTCATCACTAATCATTTGAACTTTGATAGGTTCTTTTCAAATCACATTAACTCATATGAGCTATGCTAGAAACTTAGATTATCCATGAATTTAAGTCAAAGATGCACTACCAGACTTCGAAGAAGAGATCATGTCAACAAGCTATAGGAAATTAACTTAGGAACTAAAGAAGATCCACGCCTGACATACATCAATTCTTTGTTGAATGAAATTGAAATAAACAACTTAGTTTGGTTGTTGATTAACTTTAAGGACTACTTTGCATGGAGTTATGAAGAGATGTCTGGATTGGCTCCTAATGTAGCAGTCTATAAACTAGCAATAGAGCCTACTGCTATACCTATCAAATAAGCTCCTAGATGCATGCACATAAAATATCATTTATGAAGTCAAGAATATCGATGTTGGCTTCATCCAGAAAGAAAAATACCTTACTTGGTTAGCCAGTGTTGTCCCAATTAAGAAAAAGAATAGCCAAATTCACATATGTATCGATTTTATGGACTTAAATAAGGCATGTCCAAAAGACAAATTTCCACTCCCAATCCTGAGGTGGACATTGCCTCATCTCATGTAGCCTTCTCTTTCATGGATGGCTCATCCGATATAACTAAATAAAGAGCCTCAAGAAGAAAGAAACCGCTTTAGAACCTCGAATCTATATAAGGTCATGCTTTCACCATAAAAATTGCTACATACCAAGGCTATGACTTGAATCTTTGTTGAACTCATTCATCATCAAGTCGAGTTTGATGATCTGGTCAAACTAAAGAAAAGGAAGACCATCGCTTTGACTTAACAAGTTATTTTGAAGTTAAAATAACCTCAAAATGAACCCCTAAAGTATCCATTCGAATAGCTTCATGAAAATTCCTTGATTATCTAACACTAGAATCAAAATCGAAAGAAGAAGATCAAGGTGATATTAGAAATACCACCCCCTAAAAGTTTAACTCAACTCAGATCATTCTAAGGGTGGTCAACATATCTAAGATGCTTCATATCCAACTTATCAAGAAGATGTCAGCCATTCTCAACGCTTGTCAAAAAGGATGCCAAGTTTAAGTGGGATGAGTGTGAGCATGCCTTGAAGACATTAAGTTTTGATGACATCACCGATTCTAGCAAAACTATCTGCAAGTCGCTTCATACTTTACACTACTACGTTAGGCAACTCAGATGGTGCTTTGTTGTCCCAAACCAATGAAGAATGGAAGGAAAATGCACTATACTACCTCAGCCATCATCTAATCTCTACTGAGGCTAATTATCCACCCATTGAGAAGAATTGCCTAGCTTTAATCTTTGCATCCCAAAAGCTACAACACTATGTGCTTCCTCATAAGGTGAACTTAATCTCTAGGATTAATCCACTATAGTATCTCATGATACCACTGATGCTATCCATATGGTTGGTATGATGGTCCATGATCCTTCATAGTTTAACATTACCTTTGTACCCATCTGTGCGGTGAAAATACAAGCGCTAGCAGATTTCTTAACAACACACCCACTTCTTGGTTACTCTCCACTTAGTGATGATCTTCACGATGAACAAATCATGAACTTAGGGGATGTTAGCATTCACCACTGGGAGATGTACTTTGATGGTGTGGCTTCCTCTCAAAGAGGAGAAGAACCACAAACTACTATTCTAGGAAAGTTATGGGTAGGAATAGATCTCTTAATTGTTGACCGTGATGTGATAAGATTCTCATATCATCTGTCCAATCCTTGCACCAATAACGAAGTTGAATATGAGGCTCTGATTGTCAGTTTAGAGTTAGCCATTACTCTAAGCAACCAGAACATCAATATCTTTGGGGATTCTCAACTAGTTATCAACCAAATTATTGGATCCTATAAAGTTATAAATCCCAAGCTCCATCACTACCATAAGTACACCATGGCGTTGG
This sequence comes from Cymbidium sinense, assembly GCA_021442155.1. Lineage (NCBI taxonomy): Eukaryota > Viridiplantae > Streptophyta > Magnoliopsida > Asparagales > Orchidaceae > Cymbidium > Cymbidium sinense. Next base: position 210,586,946 of record CM038214.1, read on the forward strand.
CCCAAATCCAGGTTACCATTTATAAGATTCCACGAGGAGAGAATGCAAACATATGCTTTAGCCACAAGAAGTTGGCATGTCCGGAGGATGAGTCCATATTAGTAAAGGTCCAAAGTAGACTAGTCTTATCCTTTATTAATATTAAACTCATCAAAAAGTACTCTCTTGAAGGGGAGATTTCCATTGCCAAGAAGGATGAGGAGTTAGATTGGAGGTAATCATTCATCGATTAAACAACCCAAGAGAAGTCTCAAGCCCATCAAACAAAGTAGAGAGCACTTCCCTATGCTCTTTTGGATGGTGTCTTATTTCGATAGTCTTTTGATCATATGTGGTTATGTTATTTAGACAAGAACGAAGCCCATAAGATCATGATCAAGGTACACTCAAGATTATGTGAAGCCAACTAATCTGATCCAAAGATGAAAGACAAGATTAATAGACTAGGATATTATTAGCCGTCGATGATCAAAGGTTACATGGATACTATAGCGATGCCACCAATGTCAAATACATGGTTACACCAACCACCAAACATTCGATCCTACATTGGCCTCATGGCCATTCAGTGTTGGGGTATATATAAGGTCGATTGATTTTCCTTCTTCCAAGGATCATCGATTCATCTTAGCTACCTTTACTTTTCCAAATGGGTAAAGGCGATTCGTTTAGAGAGAGTCGAAAGTTCTCAAATTATTTTAGAAGCATATCATATATAGGTTCAGAGTGCCTCGATGAATTATATTTGATAATGATATTGCATTCAAGAGCATCAAGATAAAAAACTTTTCTCGAAGACACATCATAGATTGGAGATATTCTACCATCAACTAACCAAGGGAAAATGGCTTAGAAAAGCCTTCAACAAAACTCTCATCCAAATATCAAGAAGATACTTGACAATAACAAGCAGTGGAATGACCAAGCATTGAAGCCTTGTGGGCCTACCGCACATATAGAACTCCAACTTCCCTCGCTTTTAGGGTTCAAGCCTCTACTATTAAGTCCAACTCCCATCACTAAAGACAGAGTAGCAAGATCACAATAGAAGAATACAAAGTTAGAAGAAGAGCTCAAAGGTTTGAGGAGAGACACAGGACATGCAAAACCTTTATACAAAGTTAAAATGACTTAGACTCAAAAAAGTTTATATCTCCCTAGATCTTTAAGTAGAGAGCTTATTTTAGTAAAGGACCGATTGTTGCTCAAAGATGGGAGGCAAGTTTGAACCCACTTGGGAAGCTAAGAGAAGGCCTGGAGAATCTTATCACTTATTAATCATAGAGTGCAATGCTTCCAATCAATGGGCTAAACTTAAAGAAATATTATAAATCATGTTTGAAGATAATTATCATCAATGAAAATTGAAGTTTGAATTTAGTCTCTTACATGTTGAAAGTATTCTTATTTATGAATCCGCCATGATGTGTTTATTGTAGGTGTAAGGAACTCGAGCGGAATCCTATACTTCATCGACAACAAATAAACATAAACAACACACAAACACATATAAGTCCATATACTCTTCTTAATGGGTCCATCACACATGGTCCATAAATTAAATCTATCAAATTTAATCAAGCTCAAATCCCAAGATATGCCCTCAATTCAAAATAAAAATAAACCAAACAAACCATATCAAATCACATGAAATTAGAATAAAATTAATCTTGAATACTTCTGAGTTGACATCCAGAGTGGCATTCACTCAATAATCTCCCTAGGTCAAGTTCAATTTATAGTGCATCCAACAAGTTGATTGTTACTTTGGAAGATGAGCTACTTAAGATAGCCATTACACCAAAAGGCAACCATGGTTGGCTAGCTCAGTAGTGAGACTCCCTTTGGATTTATAAAGAGGTAGGTCAAGGCATATATCCCTTCTCGGTCATTGCACACCAACAGGTCCATACATTAACTTAGATTAAACTAAACCCAATATGATTTTCTGAGTTAAATCACAACCTTCTAATGGAGCCCCAAATCATATATAAACAAAGCAAATAAATCAAATTCAAAACCAACCACCTAGTGTATCCAAATTAAACCAACTCCAGAAGAGTCAAATCAAAGAAATCCAACCAAACTATTCCAAACATCCCAATCAATCCATGAAATCAAACTCAAATCTCAATCCATTACCCAAATGCTCCAGTGGAAGGTTCATATAATTAAACTCAGCACATATCTATGATATGCTCACATCAATTAAAATAAAATAAATTAAAGTATTCAATCTTAATATGGTGGATTATAGATTCTTATACAATGGATCTTCTTTCAGAAGTCATATAATCAAATCAAATTCAAACCTTATCCCCAGATTTTCTTCTCTATGCCCACATAACTCACATGTCATGTCCAATGCATTGTGATCCCTATGGATCTCCTCCATGTCCTTGAAATGGAATTCCCATCAAATCTAATTTCTTCTCTTATGCACACCTTTAATACTTCAACCAAAAGCCTAACAATGTATTCGTCCAAATTACATCATCTTAACATTGTATTGAACATTTTATGATTTGTGACTCAAACTAACTATACAATATCATGCTAAACATATCATAGTGTGAATTAACACTTTATTTTATATTATAATATATGAAAGTTATATTATAATTTGTTATACTATAATATATTGTCTAACATTACACCTCATTAGAATCACTTAAAAGAACAAATAACAAATTTTCTCAAAATATGAATAATGTTCATTTTATATGTAAAATTGATATTTTCTATTAGAAATGGTATAAAATAGATTTTGGTGTTGCTTCTTGGTGTGTCATGAATTTCCAAATTCTTCTCTCAACCTTCAAATTAACATTTTCATGAGTTTTAACAATGTGTTATAACAAAGTAAAATATACAAAAAATGTACAAAAAATTAGTAACACACCACTACATTCATATATATGAAGTTATATTGTTATGTACATTATATTTTAATATGTTTTCATATAATTTCTTATCTTACATTACACCTTAAAATGAATCATTTTAAGAATAAAATTTATAAAGTTTGGTTGAAAAATGAACATTTATTTTGGATGCAAATTCCATTCTTTTGATTAAATGACACACCATAGACAAATGATCCCTAATGCTTACCTTAAATTTGGCCAAATCCCATCATCTTAACTTATAAATTAGTATTTTATGAATTGTACTAGTAAAACTCTACTACATCATACTATAACAACTAAAATATGTTAAACAACAAGTAGTAATACATAATAGTATATCTATAATGCATGATATACAATATGTTATGACATATATAATATAATACACTATAACATATTACATTATATTATATTGCATAACATCACAAGATTGCTTAAGATAAAAAATCAAAATTTTCTAAACAATAAAAAACTATATATTTTAGTAAATTACATATTTTAAATTGAAATAGTATATTATGATGCCATGCTCTACCTATTATGAATTTGGCAAAATTCAACCATTTTAAAGTCTAAATACACATTTTTATAAATAATGCTAGTGTAGGCTTGACTACATGATTGTAAAATACTAAAATAATTTAAAATGCGCAGTACAATATATTATGATATATTATGCTATACTATGCTAAACATATAATATTTATTTTGAACATAAAATCTTACTTTTTAGACTACAATGTGTACACACTTTATGCAATGATTCACTTCAAATTTAACAAATTTCATCATCTAATTTATTAAATCAATATTTTTATGACTTATATTAATATTACTATACGACATAATACCATAATAAACTAAAACATTTCATAACATCTTATAACATCCAAAAACACATCACTACATGCTCAAATATATTATTCTACTTTATACTATAATATATGGTATTATATTATGATTTATTATTTAATATTCAAATCTCTATCAATATAAAGTCTCTTAAGAAATTATATTAAACATAAATAACTATAATTAGTCATTCTTTAGATATAATAAAATCTTTATTCAATTTATTTTTTTTTATTTATTATTTATTTATTGATATTTGGTTATATTTTATGAAGTTTTGATTTATGGTTTAGTGTTCATAGTTTTAAAAATTTATGGTTTTTTAATTTTGGGTTTGATTTAATATTTATTTTTTATTAGATTTTGATTATGGTTTGGTTCTTTTTACATATTTTATGTTTTAGTTTATTTTCTTATTTATTTTACTAAGATTTTTATTTAACAAAGAAAAATTCAGATTCAACATTTCTTTTTATTTATCAACCAAGTAACCATGTTTTAAGAATTTAGACATTGATAAAAAAATACACCTATAGAGCAAATAAAAACTATTATAACTTTACATAAACCATATTTTCAAAGATATTATACCATTCTTAGTTTCTCTTTTAATAATTATTAATAATTATCTACCATCATATTTATCTTTATAAACCATGGTTGTAAATTGTACTCTTAATAAATACTTCTACCACCTCCATATGCACCAACACTAGATACCACAACTATGTTCTTCTTCCTTTACCAATCTAATGAGCCTATTTTAGTGATGTTTGTTTAATTCTAAGTTTGGGTTTAGTTTTTAGGGAGGGTTGGTTTAGGTTTTGGGTTGGTTTAGGGTTTAGGGTTTGGGGTTTGGGTTTAGGATTATAGGTTTTATGGTTTATGGTTTAGGGTTTTAGGGTTTGGGTTTAGGGTTTAGGGTTTTAGGATTTAGGGTTTAGGGTTTAGGATTCAAGTTTTATGGTTTAGGGTTTAGGGTTTAGTGTTTAGGGTTTAAGTTTTTGAGGTTTAGGGTTTAGGTTTTATGTTTAGGGTTTATGTTTTAGTTTAGGGTTTTAAGGTTTAGGGTTTAGGGTTTAGGGTTTATGGTTTAAGATTTTTCTTTAACAAAAAAAAAAATTAGATTCAACATTTCTTTTTTTTATTTCATCAACCAAGTAGCACCCCATGTTTTCTAAGAGACAAGCCATGACATTGATGAAAAATGAGCACCTATAGAGCAAATCAAAAACCCTAGATAAGTAGAACCGTCTTTGCTATAAAGACACTTCATAAAGATATCGATAAGCCGCTTTAGTTTCTTCGCCCATCAACCCCCACCTCTCTCTCGAACAGATCATCATATCCCTCGATCTCCATCCGCCACCACCATGGTTGTAACCATCGCCACTCCTCCCACCTCCATAACCACCATCACCACCACCTCCATATCCACCAGACTCTAGATCCCCACCACCACTATGATAACTGTCTCCTCCTTTGCTCCACCACGATCTAGGGGAGCCTAGTGATGGATGTTCCTCCCAAGGTTCGCCCATTCTTAGGGTTTAGGGTTTACTTTAGTTTAGGGTTTATGGTTTAGGGTTAGTTTAAGTTTGGGAGGTTTGGGGTTTATAGGTGGGTTTAGGTTTTGGGTTAGGGTTTTAGGTAGGGTTAGGTTTAGGGTTTATTTTGTGGTTTTAGGTTTGGGATTTAGTATGGTTTAGGGTTTAGGTTAGGGTTGTGTTTAGGTTTAGGGTTTGGGTTAATTTTAGAGTTTAAGATTTTTTAATTAATTAAAGCAGTTTAGGTTTATTTTAGTTTATTTTCATTTATTTGAGTTTGTTTTATTTTTATTTTTATTTAGTTTAGTTTAATTTTATTTTAAGTTTATTTATTTTAGTTTAGGTTTTTATTTTAGTTTATTTTTTAGGTTTTGGTTTATTTTTTAAGTGAGTTTTATTTTTATTTATTTTTTAAGTTTTATTTTTTTTCTAGGTTTAGGTTTAAGTTTTTATTTTATTTTTTTTAGGTTTAGTTTTAGGTTTATTTTAGGTTTTATTTTTAGTTTAGGTTTATTTTAGTTTATTTTTTGTTTAGTTTAGGTTTAGGTTATTTTTAGGTTTAGTTTATTTTTGGTTTAAGTTTATGTTCATATTAATTTATTTTATTTAGGTTTAGTTTATTTTATTTTGTTTATTTTTTATTTTATTTTAGGTTTAGGTTTTATTTTAGTTTAGGGTTTATGTTTTACTTTTAGTTATTTTTAGGTTTAGGTTTTTATTAAGTTTTTATTTTATTTTATTTTATTTAGGTTTATTTTATTAAAATTTTAGGTTAAGTTTTTATTTTATTTAGTTTTTTAGTCTAGTTTAAGTTTTATTTATTTTATTATATTTTAGTTTTTATTTTTTTTTTCTTTAGGTTTAGGTTTAGGATTAGGTTTTAGTTTATGTTTTATTTTATTATATTTTTAATTTTATTTTGGTTTAGATTTTTATTTATTTTATTTTTAGGTTTTATTTAGTTTATGTTTAGGTTTTAACTTTAGGGTTTGTTCATTTTAGGGTTTAAGATTTGGGTTTAGTTGGGTTTTAGGGTTTAGGGTTTGGGGTTTAGAATTTAGATTTTAGTTTTAGGTTTAAGTTTTAGTTTCAGGTTTAAAGTTTAAAGTTTTTTTAATAGAGAACAAATTCAAGTTCAACATTTTTTCTTTTTGATTTCATCAACCAAGTAGCACCCCAAGTTTTCTAAGACACAAGCGATGACATAGATAAAAAATGAGCACCCATAGAGCAAATCAAATTAGATAAGTAGAATCATATTTATTGTAAAGATAAAAGTTCCATAAGTAGAAATCATATGCCTTTTCTTCAATTTTTCCAGTCATCAACCACCCCACCTCTAGTAGCAGATTTGCCATCATATCACCCATCTCCCCTCTCCATCACCATGGCTATAACCTCGCCGCCTCCTCCCTCCATAACCACCACCACTACTCACCACCTCCATATCCACCATCACCTCAGATCCACCACCACCACCATAACCGCCTCCACTATCTTCACCTCCACTACCAGATCGAGATGATAGATCCAGTTGGCGGTGATGTTCCGCCATCAAGGTTCACCCATTCCTGTGGGTTTTGGGTTAGTTTTTTTAGGAGGTTAGTTTAGAGTGGTGGGTGAGTTTTAGGTTTAGTGGTTGGTTTTTTAGGTTAGGAGTTTTAGGGTTTGTGGTTTAGGGTTTATGTTTAGGGAGGTTAGTTAGAGTTTAGGGGTGGGTAAGAGTGGAGTGGTTAGTTTTAGGGTTTAATGAGTGAGAGATTTAGTTTTGGTTTATTTAAACTAAAGCAGTGGTTTAGTTTGTTTAGTTTATTTTATTTTATTTTATTTAGTTTATTTTATTTTATTTAGTTTAGTTTATTTATTTTAGTTTTTTTGGTTTATTTAGGTTTATTTTTTATTTAGTATTTTTATTTTAGTTTATTTTATTTTATTTAGTTTAGGTTTAGTTTAAGTTTAGTTATTTTATTTATTTTAATTTAGTTTAGTTTAGTTTTATTTTATTTTAGTCTTTAGTAGGGTTTACATTTTTTATTTATTTTTAGTTTTAATTTAGTGGTTTTATTTAGTTTTATTTTATTTTATTTTAAGTTTATTTTATTATTATTACTTAGTTTTATTTTATTTAGGTTTGTTAATCCAGGTTTATTTTATTTTATATTTAGTTTATTTATTTTATTTTATCATTTATTTTTATTATTATTTTTAGTTTAGCTCAGTTTTAAGGTTTTATTTTATTTATTATATAGGTAAGTTTCCACATTTTATTTTTTTTTATTTTTAGCTTTTAGTTTAGTCAGTTTATGGCCTGTGGCCCAGGTTTTGATTTAGGATTTTATGGTTTAAGCCAAATTAGGGCCTTTCAGGGCCCAGTGGCTCAGCCATGAGTTTAGGGCCCAGTGGCTCAGTATTGGCTCATTAGCTCAGTGATCAGGGCCAGCCAGGGTGGGTAGTTTGCCTTTGGCCAGGTTTAGAGCCCAGCTCAGCCTGGGTTTATGGTTTAGCTTTAGGTTTATTTTATTTTGGGTTTGGCTCACTTTAGTCAGGTTTGGTTAATTTTAGGGTTTAATGTTTAGGGTTTAGGGTTTAGTATTTAGGGTTTTGGGGTTTTTTTATTTAAATTAAGTAAAGTAGTGGTTTAGGTTTGTTTAGTTTATTTTATTTTTTATTTTTATTTAGGTTTATTTTTTATTTTTATTTAGTTTAGTTTATTTATTTTAGTTTAGATTTTTTTTAGGTTTTATTTTAGGTTTATTTTAGGTTTTATTTTTTTAGTTTAGTTTTAGGTTTATTTTTAGTTTATTTTATTTTATTTAGTTTAGGTTTAGGTTTAAGTTTAGATATAGGTTATATTTATTTTTGTTTATTTTAATTTAGTTTAGGTTTAGGTTTAGGTTTATTTTATTTTTATTTTAGGTTTAGGTTTTCTTTTAGTTTAGGGTTTAAGTTATATTTTTTATTTATTTTTAGTTTTACCTTTTAGGTGTAGGTTTTTATTTAGTTTTTATTTAGTTTTTATTTTATGTTTATTTTATTATTATTTTACGTTTAGTTTTTATTTTATTTAGGTTTTGTTAATCTTAGGTTTATTTTATATTTTAGTTATATTTAGGTTTTTATTTATTTTATTTTAGTTTATTTTTATTAGTTTAATTTATTTTATTTTTAGGTTTAGGTTTAGGTTTTAGTTAAGGTTTTTATTTTATTTTTTTATTATATTTAGGTTTAAGTTTTTCTATATATTTTATTTTTAGGTTTTATTTAGTTTAGGTTTAGCTTTTTAGGTTTTTAGGGTTTAGGGTTTATGGTTTAGGGTTTAGTGTTTTATGATTTAGGGTTTTATGGTTTTAGGTTTAGGGTTAAAATTTAGGGTTTAGGGTTTATGGTTTAGGGTTTAGTGTTTAGGCTATATGGTTTAAGGTTTTGAGGGTTTAGGGTTTAGGGTTTAGGGTTTAGGGTTTAAGGGATTAGAGTTAACAGGTTTAGGGTTTAGGCTTTAAGGTTTTAGTTTTAAGGTTTAAGTTTAAGGTTTAGAGCTTTAGGGTTTATGGTTTTAAAGGTTTAGGTTTAGGTTTAGGGTAAGTTTAGGGTTTTGGGTTTACGGTTTTAGGGTTTAGGGTTTAGGGTTTAGGGTTTAGGGTTTAGGGTTAGGGTTGGGTTTAGTTTAGGGTTTAGGGTTTAGGGTTTAGGGTTAGTTTATTGTTTAGTGTTTAGGGTTAAGGGTTTAGGGTTAGTTTTAGGGTGTAGAGTTGTTTTTTTTTAAATTAAGTAAACTTGTAGGTTTATTTTTTATTTATTTAGTTTATTTTAATTTTTATTTATATTTAGGTTTCTTTTCTTTATTTAATCTAGTTTATTTATTTTAATTTAGGTTTTTAATTTTAGTTTATTTTTTAGTTTAAGGTTTAGATTTATGCTTATTTTTTGGGTTTAGGTTTTATTTTTTATTTTTGGTTTAGGTTTATGTTTTTATTTTATTTTTTAGGTTTTTGTTTTAGGTTTTTTTTAGGTTTATTTTTAGTTATTATTTTTTTAGTTTAGGTTTAGGTTTATTTTTAGTTTATTTTATTTTATTTAGTTTAGGTTTAGGATTATGTATAGTTTATTTTAGATTTATGTTTAGGTTTTATTTATTTAGTTTAGTTTTTTTAGTTTAGGTTTAGGTTTATTTTATTTTTTATTTTAGGTTTAGGTTTTTTTTAGTTTAGGGTTTAGGTTTTATTTTTTATTTAGTTTTAGGTTTTATTTTTAGGTTTATTTTTTAGGTTTAGGTTTGTATTTAGTTTTTATTTTATTTTATTTTAAGATTATTTTATTTTTATTTTAGGTTTAGTTTTTATTTTATTTAGGTTTTTTATTTTTTAGTTTAGTTTAGTTTTTTATTTATTTTATTTTAGTTTATTTTTTATTAATTATTTTATATTCTTTTTAGGTTTAGGTTTAGGTTTTAGTTTAGGTTTTTATTTTATTTTATTTTGGCTTAGGTATTTTAATTTATTTTATTTTTAGGTTTTATTTAGTTTAGGTTTAGCTTCTTAGCTTTTTAGGGTATAGGGTTTAGGGTTTAAGGTTTGGGGTTTAAGCTTTAGGCTTTAGGTTTCAAGGTTTAGGGTTTAGGGTTTAGGGTTTTAAAGTTTAGGGTTTAGGGTTTAGGGTGTTTAGGATTTAGGATTTTGGGTTTAAGTTTAGGGTTTATGGTTTATGGTTTTTTTTTTACAATGAACAAATTCAAATTCAACATTTCTTCTTTTTAATTTCATCAACCAAGTAACACAACAAGTTTTTTAAGACAGTAGTGATGACATAGATCAAAAATGAGCACACATAGAGCAAATCAAATATCATAGATAATTAGAACCATCTCTACTATAAAAACACAATTCCATATGTAATAGAACGGATTGATCGTTCTCCAGTTTATCCAGTTCCCATCAGAACCACCCCTCTCAAGTTGCGGGATCCACCATCATCTCGATCTCCCTCCACCACCACCATGTAACCTCATCTGTCCTGCATAACCACCATTGCTCCAACCACCACCTCCATATCCACTAGCACCTCAGATCCCCACCCACGATAACCACGCCTCCACCTTCACCCACTTTAGGATCTAGGCGAGCACGGTTGATGGTGATGTTCCTCTGTCATATCGCCCATTTTTAGGGTTTAGTGTTACGGTCGAGATTATGTGAGTCAAACAATGCAGTGAAGATGGCGAAGATCAGGATACTTGGATACTACTAGCCATCGATGATCGACTACATACATGGATACAGCTAGGCAATGCCACCAATCTCAAAAATACGGTGTGGTCCTATAACAACCACCCAATATTCTACATCCTACATTGGCCTCATGGCCATTTGATGTTGGTGTACCGACATAGTGGGTCCGATTGATCCTCATTCCAAGGGTCATTAGTTCATCTTAGTTCTTCGACTACTTTTTCAAATGTGCAGAAGCGATTAGCTCATAGAGGTCACAACTTTGTGCTCCATTTTTTATGAATCATATATATAGGTTGAGTGCCTCAGAATTATATCGATAATATGCGCATTCAAAAGCATTGAGATCAACAACTTTGATCGGAGACACAACATAGATTGGATATATTCTACCTTCAATACCCGAGGGAAAAAGGCTTAGTAGAAGCCTTCAATAAAACACTCAACCAAATATTCAAGAAGACACTCGATAATAACAAGTGATAGTGGCATGAGCAGTTAGTTGAAGCCTTGTGGGTCTACTATACCACATTTAGAACTCCAACTCAGTCTACTCTTTTTTCCTTAGAGTATGGGTCCGAAGCCATTCTATCATTAAAGTTCAACTCCATCATTAAGGATAGGCGTGGGTAGCAAGATCATCAGAGCAGAATGCCAAGTTGTAGTTAGAAGAGCTCGATGGTTTGGAGGAGAGACGCCTGTGGGCATGCCAAAATCTCGAGTTGTACAAAGCTAAAATGATTCAAGCTTACAAGAAGTTGGTCCATCCTAGAGCTTTTCATGAAGGAGAGCTTATTTTAGTTCTAAGGAGATCGATTGTTGCCCATCGTAAGATGGGATACAAGTTTGAACCCATTTAGGAAGGCCCTTTTGCCATAGAGAAGGCCTACCAAGGAGGACCTTATTATCTTATTAATCATAAGGTAAAGCACTCAATGCTTCCAATCAATGGGTTCTACTTAATGAAATATTATAAATTATGTTTAAAAATAATTATCATCAATGAAAATTCCATTTTGAATTAAATCTCTTCCATGTTGAAAGTATTCTTATTTAGAATCTTGCGATGTGTTTAGGGTAGGTATAAGGAACCCGAATGGTGCCCTATCCTTCATCAACACAACACAAACACAAATTACACACAAACATATAAAACAAATACATATGTTTTATCTCGGGCTACTCTATGAGTTGAGATAACACCCCATCGACACTAACTTAGAAGGCTTTACATTATATGCTACGTCTTGCCTATAGTAGGTCACCCAGTGGTCTTCTTGCTTTGGAGGATGTAACTCTTCTTATGCTTTCTTTTACTTGTCCACCTGCGATGAGCACCTTGTTAGTTTGGTAGGCCTTCTTTGTGGCCGATAGCTACCTCATGTTGGCTTGTTTAAGAGGATGTGAGTGCTACGCTTTCATCCTGGATTAGCCTTCATGCACTGACTTAGTCAAGTATATTTGAGGTTTAGGATAAGTACCCTTGCGGCTCCTTCCCACCTAACTGCTTCAAGTCTGGGTCCAATCCTACCTTGCGACACCCAGCTCATTAGTCATTATAGGTTAGATAACAACTGTCCTACCAACGATAAACTATCCTGATGACCAGTTCCACTTGGAAAGTTATAAGCCTACACACTTTCTTTCCAGATTGATCATTGCACACCAACAGGAACCTTAGGTTGGTTGGTTCTCACTATGCTGATGGATACACTACTTATGCTGATGGATACACCTTAGGTTGGTTGGTTCTCGCACCTTAAGATACACCACTCATGGTAGATGTAAGTTTGTTACACTTTCTCCTTAAGTTGGCCACCGTACACCTATAAGCTTTCTTTTTCAGGGCTCAAGATAATGGCCCTAGCAGCACCTCCCATGTGGGCACTATATTTGGATCACATCCTTTGCAACCCATTTAGACACTACTTAGGTTACTATCAGATTAGACTGTTCCCCTTTCCTAGTAACCACCCCTATGGTTGGAGAATCCATCATGTGGATGTGTAGATTCTCCCTTGGTCCGATAAATCGAGATAGTCAAGGTCGACATAGCCCCTTCTCAATGTAGTTCCTCGCACAACAATAGAGTCCACGCAAACATATAAACAAAATATATATTCACTTGTTGATTAGAAGGACACCCTTAGCGGTATCTTTTCCTAAGCAGGCATCCTATCTTTAGAGCAGTGTCAGCAAAACTCCCTATAGGAATCCTACTCTTGAGTTGATATAAGTCCCCAGCATCATTCACTCTAGTCACCCTAAGTCAAGTTCTTGATTTGTTGTACCAATAGGTCACCCAGTGGTTGTTCCCCTTTAAAGATGTAAGTCTACGCCTTTTCCTAGCTGTCGTTGCGAAAGGCAATGCCTTAGGTTGGCTAGATCTACCCCACAGCTAGTAGTCTATCCCTTTGGATTTGTAAATTTAAGATAGGACAAGTATGATATAACCCCTTCTCAATGGGTCCATCGCACACCAACATGGTCCATAAAATAAATCTATCAAATTTAATCGAGCTCACATCCCCAACAGATATTCCTTCAATTCAAAATCAAACTAAACCAAATAAAACATATCAAATCCCTTGAAATTATGATAAAATTAACCTTGACTACTTTTAAGTTAACATAAGTCCAACATTCACTCAATTGAGTCAAGTTTGATTTATTGTGCATCCAATAGGTCAACTCACCGGTTGTTCCTTACTTTGAAAGATGTAAGTCTGCTATGCTTTCTTCCTAGCACAACCATTGCACACTGAAAGGCAACCCCTTTGGTTGGCTAGCTCTACCCCGTAGCATGTAGACTATCCCTTTGGATTTATAAACTTGAGGCAGGTCAAGGCTGATATTGCCTCTTCTCAGTGGGCCCAGTGCACACTAATTGGGTCCATACATTAACTCAAATTAAATCAAACCCAATCTAATTTTTCCCAGTGCAGTTAAATTACATCCTTCTCCCAGTGGAGCCCCAAATCATATATAAACAAGTCAAGCAAATAAATTAAATTCAAAACCAACCTTCCTAGTGGAGCCAAATGAAACCTACTCCCCCAGTAGAGACTAAATCAAAGAAATCCAACCAAACTCTTATTCCTAGAGGATACATCCCCAAAAAAATCTATGAAATCAAACTTAAATCCTAATTTCCAATGAATAGCATGAACTTGCTTCTCTAGTGGAAGGTTCATATACTCCATCCCAGTGGACTCGAGCCCATATCTCTAGCAGATATGCCTACACATCAATTAAAACAAAACAAATTAAAGTCGATTTGATCTTAATCCTTGGTGGATTATAAATTCTTATCCCCAGCGAATCTTCTTTCCATAAATCATATAATCAAATCAAATTTGAACCTTTTTCCCAGCATATTTTCTTCGTATATGCCCTTGCTCGCATGTCATGTCCAATGCATGTGTGATCCCATAGCGAATCTCCCTCCATGTCTTTGACATGGAATTCTCATCAAATCTTATTTTTTCTTTTATGCACACCTTTAAAACTTAAACCAAAAGCCTAACAATGTATTCATTCAAATTACATCATCTTAACATTGTAATCAACATTTTATGATTTGTGATGGTGCAAGCTCAAACTAACTATACAATATCATGCAAAACACATTATATTGTGAATTAACACACTATATTATATTATAATATATGATGTTATATTATAAATTGCTATAATATAATATATTATCTAACATTACACCTCATTAGAATCACTTATAAGGAATAAATAATAAAATTTTCTCAAAATATGAATAATGTTCAGTTTGGATGTAAAATTGTTAATTTTTTATTAGAAATGGTACAAAATAGCATAATTTTGGTGTTGCTTCTTGGTGTGTGCCTTGAATTTGGCCAAATTCTTCCATCTCAACCTTCAAATTAACATTTTTGTGAGTTTTTACCCAATGTATTATAACAAAAGTAAAACATACTAAAATGTACAATAACATTTATTAACACACCACCACATTCATATATATGTGAAGTTATATTGTTATGTACGATATATTTTAATATGCTTCATATTAATATATTATATTATACACACCTTAAAATGAATCACTTTAAGCAAAAATTTATAAAATTTGGTTGAAAAATGAACATTTATTTTGGATGCAAAATTCATTCTTTTGATTAAATGACACAGCACACCCCCCAATGATGTTCCCTAAAAGCATACCTTAAATTTAGCCAAATCTCAACATCTCACCTATAAATCAATATTTTTATAAATTATACTAGTACAAACTCTACTACATCATACTATAACAAACTAAAATATGCTAAAAGTAAGTTGTAATACACAATAGTACGCTATGTTATGCCATCCAATATTATAATACATTATATCATGTTATATTATATTATATTGCATATCACGTCACAAGGGATTGCTTAAGATAAAAAATCATAAATTAGTCTAAACAATAAAAAAATATATATTTTAGTCATATCACTTACATATTTTAAATTGAAATAATATATTATGATGCCATGCTCTACCTATTATGAATTTGGCCAAATTCCACCATTTTAAAGTCTAAATTAACATTTTTATAAATAATGCTAGTGTAAGCTTGACTGCATGTAAAATACTGAAAGAATTTAAAATGTCCAAAATAATATATTATGATATATGATGTTATACAATGCTACAGCATATAATATTTATTTTTAACATAAATTCTTACTTTTTTAAACTACAAGTGGCACCTTTGGTACTATAACCTAATTAGCACTTCAAATTTTAACAATTTTCATCATTTGATTTATTAAATCACAATTTCTATGAAGACTATAGGGCACTACCATAATATACTAAAACATTTCAAAACATAACATCCAAAACACATCACTACATGCTCAAATGTATGATGCTTATATCTTATAATATATGGTATTATAATATGATTTAGGGTTAGGATTTAGGGTATTCAAATCTCTAATAGAAAGTCTCTTGAAGGCATTTTCTTTAGCTACCATAACTATGTTAGGATTAGGTCATTTTTTAGATCTACTCCTAATGACATCTTTATTCAAGGTTTAGGGTTTAGGGTTTAGGATTAGGGTTTAGGGTTAGTTTAGTGTTTAGGGTTAGTTTTGGGTTTAGGGTTAGTTTATGGTTTAGGGTTTGGGGTTTGGGGTTTTGGGTTTAGGGTTTAGGGTTTAGGGTTGTAGGTTTTAGGGTTAAGAATTATACAGTTTTAGGGTTTAGGGTTTAGGACTTAAGGTTTAGGGTTTTAGAGTTTAAGGTTTAATATTTAGGGTTTAGGGTTTAGGGTTTAGGGTTTATGGTTTAGGGATTGTAGGGTTTAGGGTTTAGGGTTTAGGGTTTAAGGTTTAGAGTTTAGGTTTTAAGTTTTAGTTTAGGGTTTAACATTTTTTTTAACAAAGAACAAATTTAGATTCAACATTCTTCTTTTCGATTTCATCAACGAAGTAGCACCCCAAGTTTTCTAAGATACAAGCGATGACATAAATACAAAATGAGCAACCATAGTCAAAAACCCTACATAAGTAGAACCATCTCTATTATAGAGATAATGTTTTATAAGTAACAGATCAAATCGACCGTTCTTTAGTTTATCTAGCTCCCATCAGAACCACCCCTGCATCTCAAGTAGTAGGATTTGTCATCATATCCCAGATCTCTCCCTCTGCAACCACCATAGTTGTAACCTCGTCTCTGCCTTCACCTGCTTACTCCACCTCCATATCCACCGGCACCTCGGATCCCCCCCATCACCACTATGATAGCGCCACCTGCCTCCCTTCCTAGATCTAGCCTAGTTGTGATGATGTTCCTGGTGAAGGTTCGCCCATTCTTATGGTTTAGGGTTGTTTAGGGTTGTTTAGGGTTTGTTTAAATTTTAGGGATGTAGGTTTTAGGGTTTAGGGTTTGGGGTTTTTAGGGTTTTAGGGTTTACGGTTTAAGGTTTAGAGTTTAGGATTTTATGGTTTAGGGTTTAGGGTTTAAGGTTTAGGGTTTAGGGTTTAAGGTTTAGGGTTTAGCGTTTAGATTTTCGAGTTTAGGGTTTTAGGATTTAAGGTTTATGGTTTAGGATTGCAAAATTAGGGTTGTAGGTTTAGGGTTTATTTTAGGGTTTAGAATTTTTCTTAAGTTAAATAAATCGGTAAGTTTAGGTTTATATAGTTTATTTTTATTTATTTGAGTTTATTTTATTTTTTTTATTTTTATTTAGTTTAGTTTATTTATTTTAGTTTAGGTTTTTATTTTAGTTTATTTTTTAGTGGAGTTTTGTTGTTATTTTATTTTGATTTGTTTTGGTTTAGGTTTATGCTTTTTATTATAGGTTTATTTTTAGGTTTATTTTTTAGTTTAGGTTTAGGTTTATTTTTTAATTTATTTTATTTTATTTAGTTTTGGTTTAGGTTTAGGTTTTATTTATTTTATCTTAGGTTTTTGTTTATTTTATTTTGTTTATTTTATTTTTATTCTAAGTTTAAGTTTTTTTTAATTTAGGATTTAGGTTTTACTTTTTATTTATTTTTAGGTTTCATTATTAAGTTTATTTTTTAGGTTTAGGTTTTTATTTAGTTTTTATTTTATTTTATCTTAGGTTTATTTTATTTCTAGATTTTATTTTATTTAGGTTTTTTTATTCTTAGGTTATTTTATTTTTTTAATTTAGTTTATGTTTTAATTTAATTTATTTTAGTTTATTTTTATTTCATATTCTATGTTATTTTTAGGTTAGGTTTATGTGTTAGTTTAGGTTTTTATTTTATTTTATTTAGGTTTAGGTTTTTTTATGTTTTATTTTGTTCAGGTTTATGTTTTTAGGTTTTTAGGGTTTAGGGTTTACGATTTAGGGTTTAGAATTTTTGGTTTAGGATTTTAGGGTTTAAGGTTTTATGGTTTAGGGTTTAGGGTTATGATTAAGATTTAGGGTTTAGGGTTAAGTGTTTAGGCTTTAGGGTTTAGGGTTTAGAGTTTAGGGTTCAGGGTTTAGGTTTAGGGTTTAGTGTTTAGGGTTGAGTTTAGGTTTGTTTTATAGTTTTAGGGTTTTAGGTTTAGAATTATAGGGTTTAGAGTTTAGGTTTTAGTTTAGGTTTATAGTTTATTAGGGTTTAAATTTAGAGTTTTAGGGTTTAGGGTTAAATTAGGTTTAGTTTTAGTTTAGGTTGTAGGTTTAGGGTTAGTTTAGGGTTTAGGGTTTATAGTTTATCAAATGAATAAATTTAAATTTAGTTTATTTATTTATTTAGTTTATTTTATTTAGTTATTTTTTATTTTTATTTATTTTAGTTTATTTATTTTTATTTTAATTTATTTTAATTATTTTAGTTTATTTTTTAGGTTTGGTTTATTTTTAGTTCAGTTTATTTTAATTTTTTATTTTTAAGGTTTAGGTTTTATTTTTTATTTTTAGGTTTAGGTTTAGGCTTTTATTTTATTTTTTTAGGTTTTATTTTTAAGTGTAGGTTTAGGTTTATTTTTAGTTTATTATATTTTATTTAGTTTAGGTTTAGGTTTAGGTTTAAGTTTAGTTTATTTTAGGTTTATTTTAATTTGTTTACTTTATTTTTATTTTAGGTTTAGGTTTTTTTAATTTAGGATTTAGGTTTTATTTTTAGGTTTATTTTTTAAGTTTTATTTTTTATTTAGTTTTTATTTTATTTTATTTTAGGTTTATTTTATTTTTAGGTTTTTTATTTTTTTAGGTTTTTTCTTAGGTTTATGTTATTTTTAGTTTAGTTTAGTTTTTTAATTATTTTATTTTAGCTTATTTTTATTTTTGTTATTTTTTTTATTTTTAGGTTTAAGTTTTAGTTTAGGTTCTCATTTTATTCTATTTTATTCTATTTAGGTTTTGATTATATATTTATTTTATTTTTAGGTTTTTAGGTTTTTATGGTTTAGGATTTAGGGTTTATGGTATAAGGTTTTACGATTTAGGGTTAAGGTTTGGGTTTAGGGTTTAGCATTTAGGGTTTAGAGTTTAGTGTTTAGGCTTTAAGGTTTAGGGTTTTGAGGGTTTAATATTTAAATTTTATTTTTTATGGTTTAGGGTTAGTTTAGGTTTGGTTTAAACTTAGGTTTTAGGTTTTAGTTGGTTAGGGTTTAAGGTTTAGGGTTTAGGGTTTAGGGTTTAGGGTTTAGGGTTTATGGTTTTAGGGTTTATGATTTAGGGTTTAAGGTTAAGGTTAGGGTTTATGGTTTAGGGTTTAGGGTTTAGGGTTTAGGGTCTAGGATTCATGGTTGTAGTTTTACAGTTTAGGGTTTAGGGTTAGTTTTAGGGTTTAGGTTTTAGGGTTTAGAGTTTAGGATTTAGGGTTTAGGATTTAGAGAATTTTTTTAAAAAAAAAATAAGTAAACTGCTATGTTTAGGTTTATTTAGTTTATTTATTATTTATTTTATTTTATTTTTTTTAATTTTTATTTAGTTTAGTTTATTTATTTTATTTTAGGTTTTTTTTTATTTTAGTTTATTTTTTAAGTTTAGGTTTATGTTTATGTTTATTTATTAGTTTAGTTTTAGTTTTATTTTATTTTCTAGGTTTAGCTTTCTTATTTATTATTTCTAGGCTTAAGTTTAGGTTTTTATTTTATTTTTTTATGTTTAGGTTTTAAGTTTTAATTTTAGGTTTATTTTAGTTTTATTTTTTTAGTTTAGATTTAGGTTTATTTTTAGTTTATTTTATTTTATTTAGTTTATGGTTTAGGTTTAGGTTTTATTTATTTTAGTTTAGTTTATTTTAGTTTAGATTTAGTTTAATTATTTTTGTTTATTTTAGGTTTAAGGTTTATGTTTTATTTTTTGTTTTTTTAATTTATTATTTATTATTTTTTTTATTATTTAGGTTTAGGTTTTTATTTAGTTTTTATTTTATTTTAATTTTGGTTTATTTAATTTTTATTTTACATTTAGTTTTTATTTTATTTAGGTTTTTTATTTTTAGGTTTATTTTATTTTTTTAGTTTAGTTTAGGTTTTTATTTATTTTATTTTAGTTAGTTTTTATTTTTTATTTTATTTTACTTTTATGTTTAGGTTTAGGTTTTTTTTATTCATTTTATTTTTAATTTTTATTTAATTTAGGTTTAGGTTTTTAGATTTTTGGGGATTGGGGTTTGGGGTTTAGCATTTAGGGTTAAGGGTTGTAGATTTTAGAGTTTAGGGTTTAGGGTTAGCTTACGGTTAGGGTTAGTTTAAGGTTTGGCCTTAGCTTTAGGCTTTAGGGTTTAGAGTTTTAATGTTTAGGGTTTAGGTTTTAGGGTTGTAGGTTTAGAGTTCAGGGTTTAGGGTTTATGGTTAGTTTTAGAGTTTAGGGTTTAGGGTTAGAGTTTTTTTAATTTAATTTAATTTTTTTATTTTTTCTAAATTAATTAAACTAGTAGGTTAAGGTTGATTTAGTTTATTTTATTTTTTATTTTTTATTTTTATTTTGGTCTATTTTTATTTGTATTTAGTTTAGTTTATTTATTTTAGGTTTATTTATTTTAGTTTAGGTTTTCTATTTTAGTTTAATTTTTAGGTTAAGGTTTAGGTTTAAGTTTATTTTTTAGTTTTGTTTTATTTTTATTTTAATTTTAGGTTTAGGTTTTATTTTTTATTTTTAGGTTTAGATTTAGGTTTTTATTTTAGTTTTTTAGGTTAAGGTTTTAGGTTTTTATTTTAGGTTTTTATTTTAGGTTTTATTTTTTTGTGTTAGTTTAGGTATATTTTTAGTTTATTTTTTTATTTAGGGTTTAGGTTTAAGTTTAGGTTTTGTTTATTTTAGGTTTAGCCTTAAGTTTTATTTATTTTAGTTTTGTTTATTTTGTATGCGTTATTTTAGTTTAGGTTTATGTTTATATTTTTTATTTTAGGTTTAGGGTTTTTTTAGTTTATGGTTTAGGTTTATTGATTATTTATTTTTAATTTTATTTTTAGGTTTATTTTAGGTTTAGGTTTGATTTAGTTTTATTTTATTTTATTTTAGGTTTATTTATTTTTATTTTAGGTTTAGTTTTATTTTATTCGGGTTTTATTGTTTAATTTAGTTTAGGTTTTATTTATTTATTTTAGTTTAGTTTTATTTTTTATTTTCTTTTTTAAGTTCTAGTTTAGCTTTAGGTTTAGGTTTTAATTTAGTTTTATTTTATTTAATTTTATTATTTACTTTGGTTTAGGTTTATTTATTTATTTTATTTTTAGGTTTTATTTAGTTTAGGTTTAGTTTTTTAGCTTTTAATGGTTTAGGGTTCAGGGTTTAGGGTTTATGGTTCAGGGTTTAGGGCTTAGGATTTTGGTTTTAGGGTTTTTGCTTTAGGGTTTAGGGTTTATGGTTTAAGGGTTTAGGGTTTAAGGTTTAGGGTTTTGGGGTTTAGGGTTTTGGGTTTAGGGTTTAGGGTTGAGGTTTTAGGTTTTAGGTCTAGGTTTCAAGTTTTAGTTTAAGGTTTAGGGTTTTTGGTTTTTTTTTAATAAATAAAAATTGAGATTCAATATTTCTTCTTTTCGATTTCATCAACCTAGTAACACACAAGTTTTCTAAGACACAAGCGACGACATAGATAAAAAATGAGCATGCATAGAGCAAATGAATAACTAGAACTCACATTGTAAAGAACCGTTCCTGGCGATGGGTGGATCGGCCATTCTGCAATTTCTCTAATTCTCATCAGAACCACCCCGGCCTCTCGTATAGCGGGATCCATCATCATATCCCCGATCTCTCCCTCTCCTGCTGATTGAATGGATGACATCATCTTCTTCAACTGCAATAGCTTCTTGACTCTGCTAGTCTCATTGAGGAGCTCATTATCAAACATGTGGACTTCTGAGTCCTCCAATAAATCATCTTCATCGAGGATGAAACTAACCCTTCCTCCTCATAAGCGGTGATGCTTCCTAGATTTCCTCTTGTCAAAATCGTGCTAGAATTTCATCCAAGGGATCTAATTGGCATTATAAACACTCATTGATCGGTAGTAGCTATGTTCACTAACAAAATGCATCGACATTTGCCCGGAGTCTATCTGGGACTATACTCACTAAAGATACATGCTCATGATTGACTACCATGGAGTGTTGTCCTTGGGAGGATCTCGCCATAGGAATTTTGGAGCTGTCTCCTCCCTTACTTTTTTACAATTATGGTGGGGTGGTGGAATGACTTATATGCTCTTGGGTGCCATTCCTTCTTCACCATAATTGAAGTGGAAGGTCAGAGCTTCGACCTAACCTAAACTGGTGGAGTAGATGGAATGGGACCTTGAGGCTGTATCTTGATCACAAATAAAGATTTGTTCTCCTCCGTCTTGACATGTGCCTTTTGGCCAGAGATCTTTGGAACATGTCTAGCAAGTTAGACAATGAGCGGTGCGATGTGGTAGACATCGAGCCGCTCAATGAACTCTCCTCCATGGTGCATGTGAGTACTATTGTCATAATTGATTGGTAGCTTTGGACTGGAAATCTACAAGAGCGAATGATATCAACGCATACCTCCTCCTCTCTCTATCACGCACACAGGCCTATGCATTTGATTGCTGATTCTCCTAGAGATCAAAGACCTCAGGTCATATAATGCACCAAACTTCGAGCATCCTTGGACTCTATCTATCAGGCAAATAACTAGCCGTAATCTGGCGTAGGGCCTCCTACTCTCCCTAGTCGAAACCTCATAATAAGCTGGTGGTGGAGGCTATGTTGCAATCTTCATATAGTCCCCCTCTCCGTCTGAGCCTGAGAGGGGATATAATCTATTACCACTAAGTAGGGGGAAGACCTCCCGTTAACCCTCCTCAACATGGGATGCTACCTTCTATGTTGCCCTGATCTTGCTTAACTATAACTTTTTATTATGGCACTGGTGGGTGAGTTGGGGGTGAGAGCCTATTTCTAAGACCAAGATAGCATTCCCCTTTGAGGACCAATGAGGAGGTGTCACCCTAGAGCAATGGGATGAACAACTAATGGAATAGGCATTGACACGCTTGTGCTACCAGTAGAATAGAAACTAATTGTCTTTGAAACTCTTGCTCTCACTATGGGGACCTCACGCCTTCCTCTTTAGTGGAGGGAGCTCAAAGTCGAGGCATCAAAGGGAATAAGTGGTGTCTCATCACCTCCTCCCCTACTATCGTGAGGCTGTCCCCAACAAACAGAACAACCTCTATGACCAAACTAAATCAAACATGTAGTGGTCGAGGTGAGCTTGACGATCAAGTTAACACGTGATGGAGAACATAAACTTGCTAGGAGCCATGTGTAATGAGCTGAGCTAAACAGAAAGTGACTGGGTTGAACTCTACATTTGTTGAAAAGATAACTGAATCAGTCACTCTCTTTGGTATAAACCTTCAGAAATAATTTATAGACTTGATTTAGAAATTTGAACCCACACTCAATAAATTTAGTTATGTTAAGTAGGGCTCATTGGAGAGATTTTGATATGTGAGGAGAATCTTTTCAATTTAATTATAATTTAGAACCCATACTCAACAAATTTAAGTAGGTTGGGTGGGGTTCATATATGTGGAGAGACCTTTGAAGATATTTGTGTTGTGTATCTTGTTTGAAAATTTTGATTTCGAAAAAACTTTACTTAGGAAATTTAGGTATGCTAGGGAAAGGTTGCGATTGTTTAGAAATTTTGTGAAAAAAAACTTTGCTTGTGGTGGTTGATTATGTGTGTGATATATGTTGATTTGATTTGAATGTGGGGCTTCTTACTTAACAAATTTGGTATGTTAAGTAGAGGCCAAATATGTTTGGCATGTCTTTTAAAATGAGACTCTCACTTAACAAATTTGGTATGTTAAGTAAGAGCCAAATATGATATGATTTGTGTTTGAAAATGAGATGCTCACTTAACAAATTTGGTATGTTAAGTGAAAGCCAAATGTAATATGATTTGTGTTTTGAAAATGAGACTCTCACTTAGCAAATTTTTTATGTTAAGTGGAAGTCAAATGTATCTGATAAGTGTTTGAAAATGAGGCTCTCAGTTAACAAATCTGGTATGTTAAGTAAGAGCCAAATGTGATTATGATTTATCTTTTGAAAATGAGACTCTCACTTAACAAATTTGGTATGTTAAGGAAGTCAAGTGTATTTATGATTTTTTTTGTGAAAGGAAGTCTATTTAACAAATTTGGATATGTTAAATAGAGTTCAATATTTTTTTGTAAATTTTGGAAATGGGACTCTCATTTGACAAATTTGGGTGTGAAATGAAGTCCAAATGTATTTTGATTTTGAGACTTTGGAAAGAGGAACCTTATTTGACAAATTTGAGTGTGTCAAATAGAATCAACTTGTTTAATTTTCCAAAAGAAAGTGGAATTCTCATTTGAAAAATTTGTGTACGTCAAATGGATTTCAAAATATGTCTTGATTTTGCATGTGGATTTCTTTCTTTTGAAATGGGGAAACTTCAACTTTAGCATATGTGGAATATGTTAAGTAGAGTTTCAACTTTATGCTATGGTTTTATTTGAAAATAGAATCTTCATTCAATAAATTTGAGCATGTTGAATGGAGATAGTCATTTTTAAAAGTGTTCTTTTGAAAAAGAGGGAAACTCCAACTTTAGCTTATGTGAAATATGTTAAGTGGAGTTTCAATTTTATGCTATGATTTTATTTGAAAATAGAATCTTCATTCAACAAATTTGAGCATGTTGAATGGAGATAATCATTTTCAAAAGAGTGCTTTTGAAAAGGGAAACTCAACTTTAGCATATGTGAAATTTGTTAAAGTGGAGTTTCAATTTTATGCTATGATTTTATTTGAAAATAGAATCTTCATTCAACAAATTTGAGCATGTTGAATAGTCATTTTCAAAAGTGTGATTTTAAAAAAAAAATGTTTTGATCTTGATTTTGAAAGAACCTATGTAACAATCATGGGGATTGCTATGAGGTTTGGTTATATGAGTTTGTGCTTTTTAAAAATTTTGTGCAAGATTATTTGTTTTGTGAGTTTTTAAAAAGTGCTTTTGGAAAGTGGCATTTTGAAAAAGAGTTTATTTTCTTAAACATTAAGATTAACCTTGCCTCACCAAGCTAGTGGTAAGGTAGCTCTAAATTTTTGTCATCTCCATTCATGAGTTAATTTTATTTATTTATTTTATTGGGGAAATCAATAGGGGTTTTAAGACCTACAAGGAATGAGGTGCTAAAACCTGAGGATGTTGGCTAGCTTGCTTAAGAATGAAATAAGCTAAGTGCTAATGGAAAGAAGATAGTCTTAGACTTATATGAAATATAAGTCCACTATCGATGCTTGGAGACAATAATTATACTAGAGATGGAGAGGAACCATCCCTGGAATTCTAGAAAAATTTGTATTTATTTTAATTCTATGTGTGTGTGTGTCTATGGGTGGGATACCACACGAGGTGTACTTATTGGTGATCGTGTGACATCAAGGAATAGTGAACTATCTTGAAAGATAAAAAATAACTATCGTACGATGGACTCAATCATCTAATAAAGACTCTTAAGGCATGATAGGTCTTTGAATATACTAGAGATTTTTTTCCTACTTTACATGGATGAATAAAGAAAAGTTTATTTAAACTAGGTTCTAAAGTTTCCTGTTGGGGTAAGCCCTCATAGTTAATTACATCCTAAGGAAGGTGAGTTCCTTAGGAATATTCTCAATTAAAGTAAGAAATTATTGTCTCCAAATAATTCAAAGATAAGACTATCAATAAATTGGTTATATTTAGAAAATCAAGTGGGTTAGATCAAAAGGAGAGACTTGTTATTGAAGCTAAAAGAAAATGAGTAGGGGATGCTCATGATACTAGGAGACCTAATGAGCATTCCAATCTATCCTATGATTGGGCTTTATATGTTTGAAATTGAAGAAAATTATTTATTTGAGTTGAAATTTATTAGAAAGCTAGGACTTATAATCCCACAATACAAGATTATGGGAATGCCTAAGAGATGGGGATTTATGCTTATAGCCTGAGGGTAAATAGTAATTACATATCCTAAATCTAAGGATCTTTGGCGAGGGCCAAAGCACATCCTAAATCTAAAGAGAAAACTGGGTATACTGTTTACCTCCACAAGAGAGTAAATCACACTCTGGACTTATAACTACGGGTGGCTAGCTAACTCCTCCTACATTTTAAAACCATGTGGTCAAGTCATATGTTTTACAAGATGGTTAGAATGTTATTATTTATAAAGAAACTAAAGTCCTTAAACCCACTCCCTAAGAGACTAGAGCATGAGTGGTATGAATAATGACTTAATAACAAAATTTTATCAATTTTATTTGATTTTAGAATCTTTATTTTGACATAGGACAAAATTTTATATGCCTAAATGCATGATGAAATAAGGTTATTGGCTAAATCAGAGAGAAAGAGAGTGTTTTCCACGGAGACCCTTAAAGGTCAAGTATTCCCCTATCGTGCAAGGATGGAAACCCTCTCTTAACAAGAATGAAATAAGATGATATGCATGATATTAAACATTCAACATTTAGCTAAGAGGTTGCTAAATATTTTAATTATCTCAATTTAATACCTAGGATTTAAATGAGGGTATGAGTTATTTTAGAAAATTTAGTTATAAGTTGTGATTGGGGTAAAAAATTTATTTTTCTCTAAGATCCTAAGCAGATCCAGGCCAAAAATTAAGTCATCATATATGAAAAATCTAGGAAAATACATGCCATTTCTATTACACAATTATAAACAAAGCATCAATCAATTTATAAACTTAATGTGAAAGAATAAGTCGGTATTTACCACCGCAATCAAAAAAGAAATGGATAGTCAAGCTCTACCCTTATACAGTAATGTAGAAGAATAATTACAATTACAAATGAATAAATGTTATGGTCTTCATATCTTCATATCTTCATATCTTATCTCCTCTATTTCTTCATTTGGTTGCTTGGTTCAAAGGCATCATGGGGCCTCCCAAGCCAAAGCCTTCTAGCCTCCACTCATCTAATCCCCTCATAACACTTAACCAAATTCTAATACACACAATAAAAAAAGAAAAAATTTAACTACACTTACAAAATAAGTGTTAGGTTATATGTATAATTTAGACTTAACATCCTATACATGGGTAACCAAGTCCACCTGTCCTAGTATAGATTATGCTTAGGGGTTATGTAACTAGAAAAAGGGAGCATTTTATATTTATTTTAAGCACCCCTTAAGCATAATCTCCTATAGAAAATATAATTAGGCTAATCACAGCCTAACATCCAGTCTATGAGCATACACCCTAACATCTAGTCTACAATAGTATATCATAAAATCAAACATACATCAAACATGCACACCCCATAACAAAGCTAGAAGTGGTGACTTAATCTAATGTGTATTTAATATTAAGGTGGTATGTTCTAACTAGGCTTTAGAGTTGTCATTCTCTAAGTATGGAGGAAATTTAATTATAAAGGGGTTTCAATTTAAATGGTTTAATTGATTTGTAAATTTTACTTAATGTTTTCTATTATTAGCTTTTGGTATAATAATAAATTAATTTAAATTTTTTGTTTATTTTTATATTTAATTTTTTGATTTTTTATTTATTTTTTATTAATACATCTTAAGTAAGAAATCAATTTTACATTCTCTTTATTAATTTATTATATTAAATTAATAGTTTAGGTTCACTTTAAATAATCTCATTCAATAAGAAATGCATCTTAAGATTAATTAGAATTAATTACTATCACATAACACATGTTTTGTTCATTTCTTTCCATCATATAGCATGCATATGATTAAGTCCTAAACATAACTATACATGCAATTTATATCTTAGCACACTTAAATGATGAATGTAAGCAATTGGAATTAATGTCATTTGGTTGAATTATTTGTCATATTAATTTAAAGCTCTATCTAAATTCTTATACAAAGCATAAGAAAAGAACTCTAAATCATATGACTAATCATCCAACCACTTGAACAAAATATGAATGCATGTCTTTTAACAGAAAGAAGAGGTTTTCATTCATTAGCTAAATACACATTCAAATGTATGAAAGTTTTAAGCAAGTGTGTCACCATTGTTCTCAGACTAGGGAGTGAGGTAGGAACCTCCTTGGGCTACTTAAAGTTGTGTCCCCAAAATGTCCAGACTAATATACTCGTTATTCTTAAATATATATGGATGTATAAACAACTATAAGAATTGGAAACATGCAAAAGTAGAGATTAATTTATTTAGTTTATTTGTGCAAATGAATTAAAGCTCTATCTATATTCTAATGTCAAAGTGCATAAGAATGAAATCAAACAGGTACGCCACCATTATTGCACCAGGTGAGTGAGGTAGGAACCTCCTTCTACTTAAAGTCGGTCCCGAATGTCCGACTAATATACCCATTAACATTCAAACTTATGCAAATCAACATATGAATGTAAGAAAGAGACTTCACTTCATACACTGCTTATATTCACATCATCTCCTATGTATGTGTAACTAAAATCATAATATATATATATATATATATATATATATATATATATATATATCATTATTCATTTATAAGCTTTTGAAATTACATTTGAGATTTAATAGTTAATAGCCACATATATTTAATTAAGCCAACACATGCAAATTGACATAAAGGAAATCATTTTATTTAATTAATTTGAAAGAAATGAATGCATGACTAAGTGGCATAAATATTTTAATATGATAGAAAAGAAATAAAAAAACACAAGCATGTAATTTCATTCAATCCAACTTATTCCTAAGGATAATCACATTGAATAAGCTTATTTAAAATAAACCAAAGTTTCTTAAAATCACTTTTTGATTTCATGTTTGACTTGATTTAAAAATGTGAAAGAGGTTTGCTAATCTTAATCCCATTCCCCATATGTGTGAGTTAAATTGATTTAATGAAAAGTAATTAGTTGATTTTATGGCTTAATTAGTTGAGGTATGAATTAAATCAATTAAACCCTTAATTATATCACCTTAAGTTAATTAACTAATTAATGATGAACAACATGATATGAAACCACATGAAAAAAAATTAGCAATGCTCCTAAGAAATGAAAGGGGCCTAATGCAATTGGCTCATAATTAATTAATTAAGCTTAAGGGATATAATTACTTTTATGATTTTCTCACATGTAAGCTAATCATAATTTCATTAAATTTCTTTAGCTATTAAACATCTAAAGAACTACCCAAGATTGATTAATAAAAGTTAGAATGAATTGGATTTTAAATTAATTTAATTAAGCTTAATTGGTTAATTAATTTGATTATATTTTAATTAGAGAATGAAATTAACTTAGGAAAGATATCAAGAAAGAGGCCTCAATCTCAATCTTAAGTCATTTCAAACAATTAGGCTCTAAAATAATTTCCCTTTATTTTAATTGATTAATTAAGTGGCTAATTAATTAATTAAACTTTAATTAATTTGAAATAAAATGAAGAGGATTAATAAAATGGTCATAAAGAATAAACCTAAATCATTTCCCAAGACTTTTCAATGTTAATAGATGGCAATAAGCTTAATTAATTAATCCACTATTTCATTTACTTAATTATCATTAATTAAGGTAAGATAGTAATTAAGGCTTAATCAATCAATTTTCCTATTAACTATCCAATAAATTCTAATAAAAAATAGGGAGGAGAGGTCATTCTTGTAAACATCTCTAGAAAGTTTGAAATTAAATGATAATTAATCGAGAGTAATTAGCTAATTAAATTTTAATTAAACTTAATTAAGTAGAAATTATTATTCAAAATTAATTAATAATAATTTTCATGGATTCCCTTTGAAATACCTTTAAAATGAGCCCTCATTTATATTTTTTTATTTTTCTAAGATTTTATGTTAGAAGTTTTAGCCTCAAAATTATTTAATTAAACTAAATTAACTTTAACTTCATCCCATCTGACGTGGTTTAACATACACACTTTCCATGTGTGATGGGATAGGCCATTTAAGTTGTCAAATGCTTAATTTGGATGGATGCGCTTTCCATGGACCGCCTGATCTAAGATCGGATGACCATTAAATTCATGGTTAAGGAGGATTAAATCAAGGGTTTCATGATTTGATCAACCATCTAATCCAATCACAAAATGACCCATGATCCATCTTCATAATGGTGATGAACGATAGAGCCCATCCTCCATGGATCACCGATGAAGCTCGATCCACTCAAACTCAACCCACACCTTGTGAAGGATCCACAAGGATCCAATGGCTAGATGGGCTCAAATGCAAGTTCACTTCAAAAGACCAACATATTTTATATTTAAGGATCAGAGAAATTACCTCAATGAGCTTATGATCAATTTAATGATCGAGGTAGTTTCATTTGGTAGAAATGATACACGAGCTTTGATTTAAGGTGGTTTGCTCTATAAACCAAGGCTCCCTTGAGCATTCAATCTTGATCAAAGTATGGCTGTGGCTTTGGAACTCAAGGGATGATTTTGGCTTCACAGTGTGGTGAAGGTGTGTGCAAGTTTAATTGAAGTTTGATGGATGGGTTTGAATCAAGGGAGGTCTCCTATTTTAGTTTCACACAAGAAGAATGGCCAATCGAGGGAGGTTTGAAAATGCTCTAGGATTTTTCACTTGGGGGCTTAGAGAGTGCAAATGGTGATGAATCTGAATTAAGGGAGTATACCTCAATTATGTGTGATGGATAGATGGGATCCTCCTAATTTTAGATTCATCATCATCCAGGCATCGAGGGTCACCCCAATGGGCACGCATGGTTGGAGAAAGTTATGGTAGGGAGCTCAAGGCAAGATTTGGCATGATTGGATTGGCTTAGTCCTTTGGGTGCTCAATTGGCTTGAGTGGGAGGTGAAACTCCCTTGGTCCATGGCTGATCCTAGCTATTCTAGGTGGGATAGGAAGATTTTGCACACCCCATTTGGCACTTGGATGGCTACCCAAGTGATGGGAGAGTGGACTTACTTCTTATGGAAAGAATCCAATGTGGGAGGTTTGTCCAATGGCTAATTCCCTTGTGTGGTCCACTTAGATTTGGGCTAGTTTGAGTGATCTAAATGGTTTGGGTGGTTTGGCCAACTCCTATGGTCCCATGGGTTGGTTTGGGTTCATATGGGTTCATGTTGGGTTAGGTTGACCAATTGGTCAAATTGGGTCAAACCAAGGCTTGGGTTAGGTTTAAATGATGATTTGAAGAGTTTTGGTTCAAGTGGTTTAGATTAATTTGGCTTAGCTTCGATTTTGGCTCATTTGGATTCAAATAGATCAAATGGGCTAAGTTCACCAATTCGATAAATTTGACCAAATTGGGTTGGGATAGGTGTTGGTTCATGTTCAATTGGTTGATTGAAAATGATTGTAGGCTTTGGTTTGGTTTGATTTGGGTTTAATTTAGATTTTGGCCAATTTGACCTTTTAGATCAATTTGGGCTAGGTTGGGTCAAGTTGACCAATTGGTCAAATTAGGCTTAATCATGGCTTTTGTCAATTCAATAATTGATTTGGAATGAACTTGAGCTATTGGTTCTAATAAATTTGGATCAAATCATGATTTAACCCATTTTGGCATTTTAGGCCAATTTGGGTCAACTAAGGTCAAATCATCAATTGGACTTGGTTTGTCTCAATTAGGGTTTGATCATGTTCAATCATTGATTATGAATTGGTTTGAATCAATGGTTTCAATTAATTTGGTATATGGTAGGTTTTGGCTAGTTTAGGTTTTATTTGGGGTAAAGGTTAACTTGGTCAAAGGACCAAGTTGACTTGGTTTGACCAATTCAAGGTAGTTGATCACCAAAAGATAATTGTTGATCATGATATGAGGTTTGGATGGGCTTGGTTCAATCCAATTTGGGTTGGATTAGAACTTGGCTCAAAAGGGTCTTTTAGGTGATTTTGGGTCAAGTGAACCTAAATGGGTCAATTGGTTTGGTTTTGGCTTGATTCAAGTTTAGTTGAACTCAAATATGAGCCGAGGATGAAAATATAAATCAAATTGAAATTGGTTTGGACTCAAATGAATTTTGGTTCATTTGACAATTTCAAGTCAAGATTTGGTTTGATAATTGTAGTTTATGTTTAAATTTGGGTAAGTGATTGAAGGAATGATTGATTCATGAAGAAATCCATGGGTTTGGGTTGATTTGGATATCATTTAGCCAAGTTCAAGATATTATAAAAAAGGCTAAAATTGGAAATTTGATTTGATTTGGGTTTGGTTTTGTCCATTTTGATTTATATTTCATTTATATTTGTGAATATAAATGATGATATAAATGGGTTATGAGAAAATCACTTGAGTTTGGAGTGATTTAGCAAATTTGACCAAGTTTAAGGATGTAAGTCAAAAGGGCTTAAGTAGGGAATTGATTTGGTTTGATTTTTTTGGTCATTAGAGGTAGGTTTCATTTATATTTGTGGATATAAATGAAGGAATAATTGATTTATAAAAAATCAATTGAATTTGGTTTGAGATTTGATTAAGCTTATGGAGGTAAGTCCATATGGCTTAAGAAAGGTCTTGATTTAGTTTGATTTAGTTTGATTTGGTTTGTCATTTGAATTTTGATTTCATTTATATTTGTGAATATAAATGATTGATTTATAAAGAAATCAATCAAGTTTGATTTGGTTTAAAGGGGTTTTAGAAGCATATGAGGGTGGTTCATGGAAGGGATTTTATTTGAATTTGATTTTGGGTTCTAGTCATTTGATTTGGAATTGATTTGAAATTTGATTTGAGATTGAATAGATATTTGAGAAAATCAATTAAATTGGGGTTGAATTTAGTTAAGGCTAAGTCCATAAGATAAAATCAAAGGGCTTAGAAAGGTTTTCTAGTTTAATTTGATTATGGGTTTCAATCATTTGGTTTGGAATTGATTTATGATTTGGATTTGAATTGGTAGTTTGGTTTGAGGAAGGAAGCATGGATTGGGTCTAAGGATATAGAGTAGGCAAGTTTTCCTAAATCCCTAAGGCATGATCTATTCTCATGGCTAATCCTTCTAAGTCTTTAGCCTCAGGTTAAGTGTTCACATAATCACTAGAAGTGTCTTAAGAATAAAGAACTCTTGGTGTCTATAAGAGTCCTAGATCTATGATGAGGAAGTTGAGAACTCACTCCAAAAGTGAGGTCGATAGGGTTTTTTAGGTTTAGGGTTTAAGGTTTGGGGTTTAGTGTTAGTTTTAGGGTTTAGGGTTTAGGGTTTAGGGTTTAGGGTTTAGGATTAGGGTTTTTGATTTATTTTTGTTTAGGGTTTATTTAGTTTTTTTTTATGAAGTAAATATTTTATTTATTTATTATTTAGATTATTTTATTTATTTAGTTTATTTTAATTTTTTATTTTTATTTATTTTTGTTTATTTTTTATGTTTATTTATTTTAGTTTAGAATTTTTATTTTAGTTTATTTTTAGGTTTAGGTTTAGGTTTATGTTTATTTTTTAGTTTAGTTTTATTTTTATTTTATTTTTTAGGTTTAGGTTTAGGTTTTAAGTTTTTTTTGTAGGTTTATTTTAGGTTTTTATTTTTTAGTTTAGGTTTAGGTTTAGTATGAATTATGTGTGTTAATTACCCCTTACTTACACCACCTTAGCATATTTAACCAAACCAATGATATGACATAAAACTACATAAGAATTTAAATCAGCAATGCACCTAAGAAGAAAAGGGCCAAATGTATTTGGCTCATGATTAATGATTAATTAAGCTAAGGGGCAAGTTAAGATAACCCCTCTCACACATATGAATTGGATTTTGATTTCTTAATTGTACTTTGGCTCTTGAACACCTAAGCATCTACCCAAGATAGATTAGTTAAGAAATTTTAGAATTTTATGAAATTAATTAAGGGGCAATTAGTGAATTAACCCTTTAATTAAGGTTGGGTTAAGGAAGGAAGGGGTTTAAGGAATATCTTAAGGAAAGTATCCCAAAATTCCCTTAACCTCATATTCGCTAATCAAAACTTAATTGACTCAATTAGATGGTTAAACCACTAATTATACCCATAATTAAGCTTAGTTACATTAAGGGATTGATTAGGGTTTTAAACCCTAAACCCTAAACCATAAAAAACCCTAAAAAAATCCATTGAAATCATTTTTAGAATATTCTATGTTCAATTATCTATCCAACGCAATTTATTTCATTTTTTTTTTCTAGGCATGAATTTAGAAAGTTTTCATGATTAATTAGGTGATTCAATAGCCTAATTAAAGGTTTAATCCCATCGATGCCACTAATGACGCGGGCATGCACTTCTTTCCATGTGATTGATTTGATATTAAAGTTATCGTAGCACCATCTATGGCTACTGCGCTTTCTCCTCTCTTGTCTGATCAAGGATAGGATGGCTGAGATTAAACCTGCAGTTCTAAAGGATAAATGTGTGGGATCTACGTGTCTTAATCATGATCATCCATCCAAAATGCATGGATGGATGGCCTATGATCCTTCCCTTTATTTCCCTGCAGGAGAGGACATCCATCCATCTTTTAGGGGATGATTTGAGCTCGATTGAGCTCAGATTGATCCCAAAACTTACCCACACCATCTAAGCATAATGGAAAACATATCTAATGGCTAGAATCTCATGGGATTAAACTTCACTTCATAAAGGACCAGACTATATTGAAATTATGCGCGATTTAATGGCTAACCTCACCGAAGGTGATCAACGGTGTCTGATTCCCTTGGAGAAGCATTGTCTAGTGGAGACGAAGCTTTCTTGAGAGTTTGAGGTCTTGAGAATGGGTGGATCCTCCTATGGACCAACTCCTCCTTGACTTGTGCTCAGTTTTGATCAAGGTAGCACCTCCCTTGCCTTTGGAGCTTGGGAAAAGGCTTGGGTGAGTTTGATTGAGCTCCTTGATGGAGCTTGCAAAGGGAATTTGATTGATATTGAGTTGAGGCTAAGTTTGATTTTGAGTGGAGCTCCTCTATTTCCAAGCTATGAAAATGGAAAATGGGAATTGCTTGAGAGAGCTTGGGGAGGTTGGGAAATGACTTCTCTAGCTTCCTCTTGCTCAATCGAATTAAGGACTGATGGAATTAATTCAAATTAGGGAGAGTATATCCCCCTTGAGCAATCAGACGAACGAGCTTCTCCCTTCCATTTTGATACAATTGACCACCTTGAGTGGGTTTGTTAGGCTATTTAGGGTGTCCTTGCAATCACTTTGGCTAGAGGAGTGGAGTAGTGGAGCTTGCATGTGCTTAAATCAAGTGGAGGAGGGATTCCATGTGCTTAATTTCATGCAAGTGGTTAGCCTGCTAGGTTGGGTGCACCACCCCTAGTGTTCACTTGATCCACTAGAGGGTGCGGTCAGTTATGGAGAGGATTTGACCAAATTCCAAGTAGATTTGGCCAAAATTTACCCTTTGACCTAAGGGTAAAAGGTCATTTGACTTGGATTTCAATTTGAATATGTTATGTTTGAAAAATGGGTTAGCCAAGTTTCATTGAATTTGGAGTTGGGATATGATTTGGCTCATGTTGACCCATTTAGGTCAAAATGGGTCAACTTTGGTCAAGTTGACCAATTGGTCAAATTGGGTCAAACCATGGGTCAAGTTCATCGACCATTTGAAATGTTTTGGTGGCTCTGGTTTGATTCAATTTGGTTTATATTTGATTTTGGTGGATCTGGTTCAATTTGATCCAAGCCACACATAAAAGCTTCAATCATTTAAGAAACTATGAAAAGCATGCCATCCTAATGCACTATGTAAACATAACATAAAATAATTATATAAACTATCATAAAAGAATAAAAGGCCAGTGCAGTCAGGTACTGCCGTACAACCCGAAGAGAGAAAAGATGGGTAGCCAAGCTCTAACCTTATACAACCTCGAATATGAAAGAATAATTATAATTATATTAAATTCTATGGGGGCTCTTCTTTCTTCATATCTCCATTTTTCATTTGGTTTTTTCTTTGATTTGGATGGTGCTTGCTTCAAAGGCATCACAGGACACCCCAGGACAAAGCCTTATGGCCACTACTCATCCTAATCTCCCATAGCACTAATCCTAATTCCTATTACAAAAATTACATTTATGTGGGAAAAGTAAATCTAACTACACCTACAAAATAGAGGTTAGCTAAACATACATATAATCCCAAGAAGTTGTATTTATAATTTGGACTTAGCACCCTACACATAGGTAACTAAGCCCAGTTGTCCTAACTTGGATTATGCTTAAGGATTTAGGAAACCTACAAGAAGAGCATTCACATTTATTTTTAAGCATCCCTTAAGCATAATCCTCTGTAAAAAACATGATTTGCTAATATCATCCTACAAGCATACACCCTAACATCCAATCTAAAATAATACATCATAAAACAAAATATACATCATACACCGGCCCCTAACTTAGAGCTAGAAGTGGTGACTTAATTCTAATGTGTGTTTTAAGCCATGTGTGGTAAGTCTTGTTAGGCATTAGTGTTGTATTTTCTAAGTGTAGAAGAATTCAATTTAAATGAAAGGTTGATTTCACTAGAAGTAGTTTAATTGATTTGAGGATTTTAATTTGTGTTTTTTTTGTTTCATTTGATTACACTTAGCAACTAAGTGTTATAAAGAGAGAATAGGATTGCTTTCATCCCTATCTTAAGTCACTTTCTAAAGTATATTAATTTGATTTAGTTCTCTTTAGTGAATGGCTTATTAAATGATTTAATTAATCCTATGTTTAGGTTCACTTTAAATAATCCTATTCAAAATGAAAGGCATCTTAAGATTAATTTAATTGAATTACTACCACTTGACATATATTAAATCATTCCTTTCCATCACATGTAACATGTATGATTTAATCCTAAGTGTGTCTATACATACAAGATATTTTAGAATACTTAAATGATGAATGTATGTGTATGTTTAGAATTTATATTTTATTTGATTGAATTATTTAAACATATTAATTCAAAACTTTATCCAAATTCTTATACAAAAAGTACATATGAATGAAATTAAATAGGCATGTGCGTTGTTAAACCAGAAAGTGAGGTAATCAAATGACTTCCTTGGAGCTAGCTAAAGCCTGTATTCTGGATGTCTAGTATAAATACCCATTTGCATTCAAACATATGTAAATTTGTACATGAACATAGGAAGTAAGCTCTAAATCATTTGGCTAATTAATTCAACCACTTAGTCAATTATGAATGCATGCAATTTTAATGTAAAATGGGATTTTCATTCACTAATCACATATACATATACATGTACAAAGATATAGGAAAGTATGTGTCGTTGTTAAACCAAGGAAGTGAGGTAATAAAATGACCTCGTTAGGGCTAACTAAAGCCTCATATTCTCAAGGTGTCCATATTACATACTTGCTTTTATTGGACACACATGGATGTATAGATAAATGAGGGAAAAGAAAACCATGCAAAAATTGTATATATATTTTTTGACTGAATCAATATATATGAATTAAAGCTTTATCCAAATTCTCATGTTGAAATACATAAGAATGAAATCAAATGGGTATGTGTCATTGTTAAATTAGGAAGTGAGGTAATCAAATGACCTCCTTAGAGCTAGCTATATCCTCAAATTCCTGGAATGTCCAAACTATATAGCCATTACCATTCAATCTTATATAAAGCAACACATGTATAGAAAAATGAGAACTCAACATTCATATACTTAAGCTATAAGAACATACATTATGTATTTATAACTAGCATCATAACACATATTATTATTCATTTATAAGCTTTTGAAAAATACATTTGGATTTAATAATGATAACCACATATATTAAATTAAATCAACACATGCAAGCTTACATAAAGGAAATCCATTTTATTTTACTTGATTTTGAGACATACCAAATTTAACATGATTGGAAAGAGGACAATCAAATATAAGCATGTGATTCATTCAACCAAACTAGTTCTTAAGGATAATCAAATCAAATAAGATTATTTAAAGCAAACCAAACCTTCTTTATCAATTAAGTTTTGGATTTATTTTTGATTTAAGAAGAGAAGAGAAATCATCACTTGTTTTAAACCCATTCCCACATTAGTGATTTGATTTAATTTAATGAAATGTAACTAAGTTGAATTTATGGGTTAATTAAGTTAAACTCTTAATTACATGAATTAATTACCTTGCCTATGTCACCTTAAAGTAATTAACTAAATAATTATAAGCCAACATGATATGCATGGAAAATAAACTTGTAATGATCTTAGGAAATAAAAGGGGCCTAATGTAATTGGCTCATGATTAATAGTTTTAAATTAAGGGACTTAATTAATTACCCTTATGGTTTTCCCATACATGTGGACTAACCATAATTTCATTAAACTCCTTTAGGTTAAACACCTAAAGATATATCCCATGATTTAATTAATTAAGGTCTGTGTGATTATAATTTCAATTTGATTAAGTGATTTAATTAATAGTTAAATCTTAATTATTTCATTTTAAAAAAGGGTGAAATGAACTTAGGGAAAGGGTCCCAACCTATATCCTTAGTTCACTTACTATTAACAATGATTAATAAACTTAATTAACTAATTTTCTAATATGAGCAAAAATCCCAAGAAAATCATGGGAGGTAGAGGTCATCCCTTTAAATTAACCCACAAAATTTGAGATTAATTGTAACTAAAAGGGGTAATTAAGCTAATTAATTTTGTAATTAAACCTTATTTAAACATTAATTATTATTCAAAATTAGTTAAGATCATTTTTAATTAATTCTCCTCTAAAATACCTTTAAAATGAGTATTTATTTGCATTTTTATTTCTCTATGATTTTTTATGATTTTAGAAGTTTTAACCATTAATAATGATTAATTTAGCCTAATCTATTGGTGCCATGTGCACAACATGCTTTCCACATGGCATCACAAGATTGGCTTCTTAAAACTTATTAGACTCAGCACCTACATGGCTATGGCAGATACACTTTCTCGTCTGTTGTCCAATCTAAGATCGAACATCTACGATAAATCTCATAGCTTAGTAGGATTAAATCAGATCAATCTAGTAGATCTAATCACAACCGTCCATTAATCACATGAATAGCATGTGATTTAACATCACATCGAGAGAATAGAGTCCATTTTCCATCACTTGATCCGAAGCTACGCTCGATCAACTCCAAAGGGATCCCACACCTTCACGACATTGGTCGGAGGGGATCTAACAATCAAGATCACACATGATGCAAGTTTTCTTCAAAAAGCTTCAACCCATTTTTACCTAAGGATTAGTTTTGGAAGCATACCTCACCGAAGCTCAAGATAGGTGGCTCGAATGATTGAGGAAGCTTCATCTAGTGGAGATGAAGCCATATTGAGCAGTAATTGGATAAATTCCTTGACATTCACTCAGAAGGCCATGAACCAAAGATTTGGATCTTGGCTTTGATCAAAGTCCCACCTCCGGTGCTCGAGAAGCTTGGGAGATGATTCATTCTTGCTCGACGAGGCCTAGGGAAGGTGCATTCAAAGTTAATTTGAGTTTGATGGAGAAATGGGGAATTTAGGTCAGAAATGGGAGTGTCCTATTTTGGGATGGATAAATGGCATTTTCAATCGAGGAATGAGCTTGGGAGCTTAGAAATGCTTTAGCACTCATCTTGAGTAGCTAAGGCTCGAGGAATGATTTTGTGTGTGTTTGAGTGGAAATGAGGGGTGTATACCCCTTCATCTTGAATGATTGGATCAGGTTTGGTTTTTCATGGCCATCCAACTATCTCGGGAATCATGGGTGTAGGAGGTGAGTTAGCTGCTGGTTAGTTAAAGGTATGGAGGCGCCAAGGAGGAATCATGGGTGTCCTTTGGGTTTCAAATGCTCCAATGGGAGGGTAAGGCGATTTCACCTCTATGGGTCATGGATGACCCAACCACATCCAAGTCAGTGTTCTAGGTGCTTAGGTGGACCATTAGGAGAGTATCAAGTGGCCACGAAATGAAAAAGACCACTTACATGGGTGATTTATCTCATGTGATTCCCTTTAACCAATGGAAGAATGATCATTTGGCATTGGATTGGATTTAGGTAGATTTGAAATGAGCCAAAAGTGGGTTAGCCCAAATTTCAGGTCAATTGCAGTTGATTTGGTTAAGTTTGATTCAATTTGACTTATTTAGGTCAAATTAGGTTAGGTTGGGTCAAGTTGACCAATTGGTCAAATTCAAACGGGTTCAAGTTCATATGATCATTTGGGATGTTTTGGTTCAATTGGTTTATTTTGGCTTAAATTTGATTTTAGCTCATTTGAATTCATTTGGGTCAAATAAGTTAACCAATTTGACCAAATTGGCCAATTAGCTTCGATTGGGTGTTGGTTTGGGTTTAGTTGACCAATTGAATGATTGTTTTTGGTTTCAAAATTGGATTTATTTTTTGATTTAGGCCAACTTGAACCTTTAGGTCAATTTGGGCTAAGTAGGTCAATTGGGTCAATAGTTCAATTGGGTCCAATCATTTTGGTCAAGTTCAACAATCAATTTGGAATGAACTTGAGCCATTGGTAAATCAATTTGGTTATTTTGATTCAATTTGATCTTGATCTTTTGGGTCAACTTAAGAGAAGGCTAATTGGGTTTGGTCTGACTTTTGAAGGTCAAGTCATATTCAAATATTGATTTTGATTTGGTATGAATCATTGGTTTCAAGGATTTGGCTTAGGTTGTAATTTGGCTAGTTTAAGTTCATATGGGTTAAGGGGTTGACTTAATCAAATGACCAAGTTGACTTGGTTTGACCTAATTTGTGACAATTGATCAACCTAGGGTGATCAAAAATCATGATGGGAAGTTTTGATGGATTGGTTCAATCCAATTTGGGTAGGATTAGAACTTGGCTCAAATAGGTCAAATTGGTCACTTTGGATTATTGG
Source organism: Cymbidium sinense (assembly GCA_021442155.1). Classification (NCBI taxonomy): domain Eukaryota; kingdom Viridiplantae; phylum Streptophyta; class Magnoliopsida; order Asparagales; family Orchidaceae; genus Cymbidium; species Cymbidium sinense. The sequence goes on from CM038214.1 coordinate 210,627,328, forward strand.
TGTTTTCTCTAGAAAAGAGAAAAAAATGCACCACATAGTTTAGAAAATTTTATTTAGATGACCAAATATGACATGGGAATAAACATATTATCTCATAAACATGTTCTCTGTAATGGATTCGATCATTTCAATAAAAGACTCTAAGGCTATCATCTTTATGTAGGATTTTCAACTACATGGAAAAAGTAAAGGGATTTATTTTATCTGATCATGGTTCCTATAAAGGCAAGCCTCTATAGTTAATTACATCTTAGGAAGGTCTCTTCCTAAGAATACTGACTAAAGAAATAAGTGGTTATTAAAGACTATTAAGGTAGCTTTCAAAGGATTGACTTTGTGAAATTCTGGGAGAGGTCCAAATTGGAGAGAGTTATTTTCAAGAATCAAATGGGAAAAAGTAGGAAATAAATGTTGATAGGGATACCCAAGAACATTTCAACTATCCTATGATTGGGCTTCAATTTTTTAGATTTCAAGTTGTCATTTTCTTAGAAATCAAGGGCTTAGATTCTAGCAGACAAGACTAGAAATGCCTTCTTCTTCAAGGACATCCATCGTCCCTGGGACCACCGCACATCTCCTGGTTGGGTCAGCTCTTGTTAATCCTAGACCCCATAGATTCTAACCTAATTCTAAGCTCAAATTTACATTTAAAATTCAAAAAAAAATCCTAAGCCCTACAAAATAGATGGGGAAATACAACACACAAAGTTTATATTTCACAAACATACAGCTTAGCATTAGTTGCTTGCCAAGCTATCCCATGGACTATGTTAAGGGATTTTCAGACCTAGAACAATAATTTTATGATTTATTTATTACAACGATCCCTTTAACATAGTCCCTTGCAAAAAATAGTGTTAATTCTAAAAAGAATGCCCTAACTTCCGCCTAACAACAAATAAGCCTAATCCAATCTAAAGCAATACACCACAAACATGTGAAGCACAAAGACAAAAGATTAAAGAAAATCATGATCAATCTAACCTAGATCTAGAGTCCATGACCTAAATGATCTAGTGTGTAAAAGAGGGGTTTGTGTGGTAAGGCTTTGCTAAGCTCCTTTAAGTTCAAGTTTAAGTTTGAAGTTTGAATTTATTTAATTTTTTACCATTTGGTTTTAGTTCAAATGGTTTAGTGATTTAATTCCCATTTTATGTTCATTTTATTTGGTTAAAGTTGTATAGGTTTTCAAGAATGAAGAATGGAATGATTCTATTTTTGGATGGAGCTCTTTCCATTCAACATCTAATTCTAATGAAGTTTCCAAAAGTCTAAGTAAGATCCTTAAGTATCTTAATTAATCTTTTGGATTGGTTTTGATTTGGTTCATTTAATTTATAGAATTTAGATTAAAGTTTGATTTCATTCAATTGAACTTAAGTTATTAAATCATGGATTTGTAGGCTTAAGGTTTAAATAAATTAGTACTTTAGGTTTGTTCATGGATTATGCTTAGCCTAAAGCACTTGAGTTAATTATTTGATCTCATTTAATTAACCTAAGTTTTAGATTCATTCATTAAATTCATTAGGGATGAGTGGTTTCATTAAATTTTATTTATTCAATGTTTAATGTTTAAGTTAATTAATAAGTTTTTTTAACCTAAGGTTTTATTTCATTATCCTAAGATTGAATTTTTTTACTTTGATTGACTTAAGATATTTAGATAAGTTTCTAAATAATTTTCTAATGTTTTATTACAATTGGTTTGAATTACCATTTTATTTAATGGATTAATTAATTCTCTTAACCTAAAATTTGATTAACATTGACCTAAGGATTTAGAAATTTAAGAACTCTTAATGATCAAGAACCCAAAATATTTCTAAAATAGGATTGTATGCTAATTTTATATCCCTAAAGTTTTAGCTTGATTAGAGATGTAATTAGGTGTAAGTTTTAATTATTTCATTAAAACTTAAATTAAGCAATTTATTGAGATATTAAGGGTTTTAATTTTTACTTATTCTCTAATTACCTTCCAATGAGGGTTTATTCATAATTTTGGCTAACTAGTTGATTTACTATGATTTAATTAAGTTTAGGTTGTTAATTGAATTATTTAATTTATTTAATTACCTAATTAAGTCAATTTAGGGATTATTAGGTTTAGATAGGTTTAATTAAGTTTAATTAGTATTTTTGATCATTAATGTTTATTATGATGATTTAAGGTTGTTTGATTAATGTTTTCTAATTATTTGATTAATAGTTAATTAATTTAATTAATTAAAAGGTTAAGCATATGAAATTACAATTTCCTTGAATTCAAAGAAATAAATCTGCAAAAATTCACCCAAGGTGTATTTTATGTTTAATTTCATTTACCCAAAGTTTCAAATTAATTGGATTATTAATTTGAGAGTAATTAGGGTTTAATATTTTTCAATTAAACCTAAATTAAGGGAAAAATACATAATAAAAATTGGGGATTTTATTTTCTATGGATTCTTCTCATAAAGATGAATCCATAGAGCTTCTATTTATAATTATTTTATTCATATTTGATTTTATATGCTTTTTTAAGTTTTTTTTGCATTTTTTAATTAATTAAATATTATTTAACGATTTTAACCGATTTTAAGTATGTTCTAATGGATCACGTCTGATGGCACGCATGTGGCGTGCGCCATGTGGCACACATGGGTTGGTCCACGTGGAGTCCACATGGCACCGCATTACTGAAGTTCAAAATGCGGGATCTCCTGCGGGTCCAGATCAATCCCGTGGTTCCTAATAGGTTAAAATTGATTTAGTCTACCTAGATCTGACCAAATACATGGATCGGATGGCAGAGAGATCATCTCCTTCGATTCTTGTGGGAGCTGAGGACCGCTGATAGGATTTTGCTAATTGTGATGAATCTAGAAAACGGAATCAAGTGATTTCAATTGCTACATGATCGTGGATGAATATCCTAGGTTTCTATATGGTTTGATCATATTGTAGATTACATTTACTATTAAACCTACCATAATCAAATTCTCTAAGGAAAAGCTTGAGGTCAACAATGGCATACCTCGATTCGTTGGATGATTGGCCTTGCAATTGATCCTAAAGCTTTGAACCAAACTTGCTTGCCAAAGGAATTAGGTTAATTTACTTGCTCCTTAGGCCAACCCTTGATTGCTTTTTTTCAGCTTTGATGGTTTATAGTGGTTAAGGACTCTGGGGAAGGGGAAATTTTGTTTAGGTTTGATGTGTGAAGGTATGTGTGTGTGTTCAATTTTCCTTGGGGAAGTCTCTCCTCTTATTTTCCTATATGGTCGAGAGCCTTTAAGCTTTTCCTAGCTATTCCTTGGTTAGTTTTGGTGATGGAGGACCTTGGAAGCTAGCTAGTGCTCTCCTTTTCCATCCCAGTTGTCCCATGTGAAGGGGTGGGAAGAAGGGAGAAGGAATTTGACTTCTCCACCTTTGCTACATTAGTTTACCTCATTTGGATTTTATTCAATAATGTAAGAGAAACTTAAATGGCTTGATTAGGGATTTAAAACTTTAGTAGAAGGGTTTAAGGAAGTGTCACCCCATCCCATGATTTGGTTGGAAGTGGTTTGGCATTTCCTTATTTCTTTGTCTTACTTAACTCACTTAACCCAAATTGAGTTAAGTGAATTAAACATAATTTCTTATGGGTCAAATGACCTATTTGACCCAACTACACCCAATACGGAGTTGGGTTATGTCCCATCACCATCCCCATATGATGTAGGACAATCAATTTAGATTTATTTTGATTTTTCTTGGATTTGAGGTCAATGTGGCTTATTTAGGTTATTTTGATTTAAGGAATTTAATTTACCTAATCTATGCCACCATGGACTCAAATTAGGATCACACATATTGATTTGATAATTTGAAATATTTTTGGTGACTTAATTTAGTCAAATTTTATTGGGTTGACTTTTTGACTAAGTTGGCCCACTTAAGTCAGTTCTAGGTTGACTAGAGTTGACTTTAGATTTGACTTTGAATTTTCATTTTATTTATATTGATTCACTTGATTTAATTTATGTTGGATATTTGACTTGATTTTACATCAAACCAAGTAGATGGATTTAGCACAAAATGCATTTCCTAAGTCATTAAGCATAGTGACTTTAATAATGAATTAGAAAATCCCTATTTGAACTTGATATCATTTCATTGCTAAAATGGCCTCTTTAAAAAATGAGGTCAACAAATGGACCCCCAATATATGTAGTGGATTAGTCAGAATACATTGCACATATTGGTGTTGACTAGATTGATCAACATACAAGTATAAACTCGGGGTTCCAATTCATGATTTTGATTTTTGACTTAGAATTTTTGTTTTAATTTTGATTGTGAAAGATAGGTACATGTATACCTATCTTTACTTTGGAGTGTGATTCATTCCTAGAAACTTAACTTTCATTAAGTTCTAGGATGAAGAAGAATGCTATTAGGAGTAGTCCCAAAGAATAGTCTAACCTTAATGTAATCAATATGCTCAAGGAAGATGCCTTGGGACTTACTTACTTGAGAATAGTGGTGATCCATGTGTTTAACTAATAAGATGGGCGTTAAGCATGATCCATCCTAGTGAAAAAAGAGAGAGGTCTTTAAAGACATGATCCAATCCTCAAAAGTTATGCCGGGAGAAGAGGCTTGAAATGCATGATCCTAATGTAACACTTTGACTACTAAATAGGGTCACATGGACTTAATCTTGTAAATAGTCTAAAGAAATGGGGCCTTCAATGGCTTGATTCCATTTCTTAATTCTTTGATAGGAAGCCAACGGGACTTACTCGGGTAGGATGCCTACCAAAGGACTTATTCCTAGATGATTAGAAAGAATGCCGACTGGGGACTTATATCTTTCTGGCTATTAAAAATGGGTCATAAAGACTTGGTCCAATCTAACTCATGTGTAACATGAAAGGGGCCTTGATGGCTTAGTCCAATCATGTACACAAAGGTAGGATGCCATCTGGGGACTTACTCCTAGATGATTAGAAAGAATGCCGACTGAGAACTTATATCTTTGTTGCTATTAGAAAGGGTCATAAAGACTTGATCCAATCTAACTCGCCTGTGTAACATGAAAGGGGCCTTGATGGCATAATCCACTCATGTACACAAAGGTAGGATGCCAACTGAGGACTTACTCTTAGATGATTAGAAAAAATTTCAACTGGGGACTAATATCTTTTTGGTTATTAGAAAGGGGTCATAAAGACTTGATCCAATCTAACTTGTTTGTGTAACATGAAAGGGGCCTTGATGGAATGATCCAATCATGTACACTAAAGTAGGATTCTGATTGGGGACTTACTCCTAGATGATTAGAAAGAATGCCGACTAGGGACTTATATCTTTTTGGCTATTAGAAAGGGGTCATAAAGACTTGATCCAATCTAACTCACTTGTGTAACATGAAAGCACCATTGATAGCTTGATCGAATCATGTACACACAAGTAGGATGCCAACTGGGGACTTACACCTAGATGATTAGAAGGAATGCCGACTAGGGACTTATATCTTTCTGGCTATTAGAAAGCGGTCATAAAGACTGATCCAACTCCGCCTGTAACATGAAAGGACCCTTGATAGCTTGATCAATCATGTACACAAAAGTAGGAATGGTGCCACGAAGGGCTTGCTCCAAACCTATGGGAATGGTGCATGATGACTTACTTCAAACCTCGAAGGGTATGAGAAAGGTGCCATAGAGGGCTTACTCCCATCTCAAGTCATGCATTGGAAAGGTGCCGCACAGGGCTTGATCCTATTCTAAAGGTGATATGGATGAGGAAAAGGAGTTAAAATAACTTAATTCCTAATCCTCAAAAGTTTTGACTAATAAGCAAGAGTCTAATGAACTCAATCCTTACTTAATTAGTCTAACATGATGGGTGATAAAAAGTTCATTTTCACATACATTTGTGAATGAGTTTACAACATTCCAAATAAATTATACAAATTAAAGCAAAACAAATAAAGAGAAATAAGCTTTTATCTGATTAATATTTATTTGGCAACAAGTTACAAGTTACAAGTTACACATAGTATTTCCTTAGGTAATGTCCATTGATATTTGTTATTGGACATTCACCATCACAGGTAATAAGTTGGTAAGAACCTCCTTCATAAGCTTTTTCCACTACAAATGGTCCTTCCCATGTTGGCTCGAATTTGTTGTCGATTCTTCGATGAGCTAGGATTGGTCATCTAAGAACCAAGACCAAGTCTCCTACTTGGAAAGTTCTAGGATGAACCAATCTATCATGTGCCCGAACCATACATTGGTACAATTCAAGGTCTTGTTGAGCTTTCAATCATTTTCCTTCAAGATTATCTAGTTCTTCCAAGCAAATCTTATGATTTTGATCTGCTGTAACATTATTATTAACAACTATTCTTAATGAAGGCAGTTGCACTTCTAATGGAAGAACCGCCAGTCCAAAAAAACTAAAGCATATGGTGAAGACCGAAGTTGGTGTCCTTTATGTGGTCTATAGGTCCATAAGGCTTTAACCAATTTTTCATGCCAATTGTGCTTATTTTCATCAAGTATCTTTTTCAGAATTCTTACCAATGTTTTATTCAATGCCTCAGCCAATCCATTTGCCCTAGGGTACAAAGTGATTTATTTTCGTGGATCTAAAGGACAAACCATTATCAGATATGATTCGACAAGGAATGCCAAATTGATATATGATATTTTCCAAAAAAAATTTCAACACATGATATGCTTTAACTTATTTCAGTGGTACCGCTTCAGCCCATTTGGAAAAATAATTCATTGCAGCTAAAATAAAATGATGTCCTTTTGATGAAGGAGGATCAATAGGTCCTATGATGTCAGTACCCCAACTCTCAAAAGGCCAGAAGGCAACTGTAGGGTGTAATACATTGGGTGGTTGATGTAATACCACACCATGTACTTGGCACTGATGATAATGATGCGCAACCACCATGCAGTCATTTAGTATCGATGCCCAATAATACCCAAGTCTCTTGATTTTTAATTTCATTTTGTGCCTAGATTGGTGTGCTGCACACAATCCAGAGTGTATCTCAGCCACAACCTTATGGGCTTCTGGTTTATCTAAACAATAGAGCCACATTTGATCGAATGACCTATGATATAAAGCATTATTGATTAATGCATAAGATAAAGCACGTTTCTTTATTTGATTTGCTAATGACTTATTTTCAGGAAGCCTCCCTTACTTAAATAGTCAATAAATGATTGCCTCCAATCACATTCTATTTGACCTTTAGTAAGAGTGGCTATCCTTTATATTTCTTCTTGCCTATTAATGTAGTCTAAATCTATAAGAGATAAAACCTGTTGATTTTGAACTTCTATAGAAATTGATTCTTTTTCTAGGCATATGATTTCTTTGGCTAATTTAACCAAAGCATCTGCTATTGAATTCTCTTGGTGAGATATTCTACATAGCATTACATATGGAATCTTTTCAAGTAATTTCATTGTATATTGATGATAATTGAAGAGCTTTGGATGCAAAACCTTATAGATTTTGATAACTAGCTGGGAATCCCCAAAAAAATTTATATTTTTAATTTTCATAAGGATTCCAACTATAAACCAAATAAGAGCTTCATATTCAGCTTCATTATTTGTACAAGGCTAGCCAAATGATATGAATATCTCATCATTCCTTTTCTAGGGTTATAAAGATTAACCCACCCCCTTCGATAGATGAGTTTGATTCTTTATGTCTTCTTGATGATGAAGCACCATCAAAGTATAATTCCCATGTGGCACTTGTTTCACCTTATAATGCTACAATTCGTTCATCTGGGAGATCATCATTTAAAGGAGACCCTTCAAGTATAGGGTGTGCTGCTAGGAAATCTACCACTATTTATCCTTTTATAGCACGAAGAGGAATATAAGCAAATTGTAATAAAATCATTGACCATCAAGCTAAACGCCCAAATAGTTTTGGAAGGGTCATGAGATATTGTAAAGGATTCACCCTTGAAATTAGGTTGACCTTATGAGAAAGCATATAATGCCTCAGTTTTTTAGCAGCAAAAACTGCGGCTAAGAAATGTTTCTTAATAGGAGGATAATTATTTTCCAATGGGATAAGCATGTGACTTAGATAATAAAGGGAATTTTCTTTCCCTTCTTCATTTGTTGTACTAATAAAGCCCCAAGAGATTCATCCATAGCTACAGTATAAAGAGTTAATGGCTTTCCCGAAATCAGGGAAGCCAAAATAGAAGGATTCATTTAATATTGCTTTAAGTTTTCAAAGACACCTTGGCATTTTTCATCCCAAATAAAGTTGGAATCTTTCTTTAGTAATGTTGCAAGCCTTCCTTAGAATGATCTCAACTGTGTAAGACTTCTAAGTGGTAGAATTTCTATTATAGCTTTTATCTTTTCTAGGTCAATTTCTATCCCACGATGCCACACTATGAACCCTAAGAATTTCCCTGAAGTCACTCCAAAGGCACACTTCAGAGGATTCATCTTTAAGTTATAGTGGCACAATCGCTAAAAAATGACCCATAAATCATAAAATGATCTTATTTTATTTTCTTTAATGACTAAATCATCGATATAACATTTAACTTGATTATGAATCAAGTCATCAAATATTCTAGTCATAGCTCTTTGATAAGTAGCTCCAAAGATTTTGAGACCAAATGGCATGACCGTGTAAATGAAAATCCTATTGGGTTATGAACGTTGTATGCTTTTCATCTGGGAACATCTTAATTTGATTATAACCATGATCCATCCATAAATGAAAGGATCTTATGCGAGGAGGCGCAAAGGGAACTCATCTTTGGGACAAGCCTTATTTAGGTCTCTAAAGTCAACACAAATGCATATTTGACCATTTTTATTCTTTACTAGAACTATGTTGGCTACCTAATCAGGGTATTGTTCTTCTTATATGATGTTAGCTTCAATTAATTTCTTTATTTCAATGATCACTTGTAGTACTTCTAGGTGCATCCACCTAGAAGCCTACTTTAGCAGGATAAAATTAGATTTAATTCCTAGTATGTGTACAAACACATCCTGGGATAAACCTAGCATTTCATCATAACTCCAGGCAAAGTAATCTTTATACTCAAAGAGTAAAGTGATTAACTCTTCAATCTTCTAGACCCAAACAAAGAGCTAATAAAAGTAAATTTTGGGTTCTCAAGAGTTCCTAGGTTAACCTCCTTTAATTCATCTATAGTAGATTTTTTCTCTTCCTCATATTCAGGAGGTGCATTCTGAAGTGAATCATCTTTGGATTCCTCCATGGTTTTATGAATGAGTCTTCGAATAGAAGAGACTTCAAAGAGTTGATCTATTTGATTACTTATCATTAAACAATAATGCCCTATATCATCTAATGATTCAATAGTACCAAACCAAATGCTAACTTTGGAGTGGAAATTTCTATGTTTTTGATTCCATAAGCTCTTCATGCATTGGAATTTATCTTTAGGCCAAACATTTGTGATAAAACCATGTTCCACATAATTCTTTACACAAGTTGAATACTAGTCAAAAGGAAGTTCTATTATTTCATTGAAAGATGGTTCTTCAAGCTTTACATCTCCTTCTAAGCTTGAAGGATCAGGTACATAATAAAATTTTGCTGACCTCCCCACTTCTCCTAATAAGTTAGGAACTACTTTGACCTCTAATTGAGATATTTTATTTTGATTTAGACGAGTCAAAGTTAAAGTGTCCACATATTTTTTTAATTTTTCATATATGGATAGCTGAGACTCTTCCTTTAATGTTTTGATTTCTTCCTCATCGTCCGATTCTAAGGAAATCTCAAACTTTATTGAAGCATTTCTATGATGGGATTCTTCATCCGAAATGGATTCCAAATTAATATGAATTATTGGGTTATTTTTTCTTTTTTTCTTTTCTTTTCCTCCTTTTCTCTTCTTTTATCTTTCTTGATTATTGTACTTTGTGCTTTCAACAATGATGGATTTCATAGAATCAAATCTTTTCTTAGGCATGTAAATAACATCTTCATAGAGCTCAATCACATGAATAGTGAATGGTTGTATATCTCCTTTATGACATATTCTACTCCATCCCTAGTGTACTTAATACACAGTGGAGTGAAGATGGAACCATTCTATACTCATGGATCCAAGGTCCTGCCTTTAGGTTTAGGTTTTATTTAATTTTTATTTTATTTTATTTTAAGTTTATTTTACTCTTATTTTATGTTTAATTTTATTTTATTTAGGTTTTATTCTAAGGTTTATATTATTTTAGTTTAGTTTAAGTTTTTATTTATTTTATTTTACTTTATTTTAATTTTTATTTTATTTTATATTTAGGTTTAGGTTTAGGTTTTAGTTTAGGTTTTATTTATTTTATTTTATTTTTTATTTTTATTTTATTTTTTATTTATTTTATTGGATTTGGTTTTTGTGGTAGGTTTGTGGTTTTAGGAGTTTAGGAGTCAGGGTTTATCATTTAGGGTTTAGGTCAGGGTTTAGGGTTTAGGTTAGGGTTAAGGGCTCAGGGTTTGGGTCAGTTGGTTAGGTTTTAGTTTTAGGTTTAGGGTCAGCCCAGGGCTCAGGGCCCAGGCCCAGGGTAGGGTTAGGGTTAGGGCCCAGGTCATAGGGAGGGTTTTAAGGTCAGGTCATAGAGGTGGCCCAGGTCAGGGTCTCAGTTTTGGGGTTTTTGTGGTCAGGGCCCAGGTTTAAAAGATTTAGGGTTTATGGTTTTTTAAATTAGTAAACGTAGGTTTATTTTTATTTATATTTTTAGTCTTATTTAGTATAGTATTTATTTAAGTTTATTTATCTTTACAGGTTTTATCTTAGTTTATCTTTGGTATTAGGTTTATGTATTTTTAGTTTAGTTTGTTTTATCTTATTAGGTTTAAGTTTATTTTATTTTAGCTCAGGTTTAGGTTTTATTTCTTTAGCATGTAGGTTTTATCTTAGGTTTAGTCCAGTTTAGTTTATTTTTTGTTTATTTTATTTTATTTAGTGGGTTTAGGTTTAATTTATTTTAGGTTTAGAGTGTTTAGTTTATAATAGTTTAGGTTTATTTATTTTGTATAGGTTTAGGTTTTAGTTTATCTTTATTTTATATTTTATGTTTAGTTAGGTTTTATTTTATTTTATTTTTATTCTTTAGGTCAGGTTTTTAGGGTTTATGGTTTAGGGTTTAGGAGTTTGTGGTAGGGTATTTTAGGGTGTGGTTTAGTTTTGGTAGGGAATAGTGCAGGGTGTGGTTTAGGGTTTTAAGGTTTAGGGATTAGGGTTTAGGATCAGGTAGGGTCCAACGTTTAGGGTTTAGGGTGGATTGTAGATGGTTATGGTAGGTTAATGATATTTTTAATTTATTTTATTTATTTATTATTAAGTAAACCCATAGTTTATTTATTTATTTAGTTTATTTTATTTTATTTTATTTATTTAGGTTTATTTATTTTATAATTTATTTATTTTAGTTTATTTTTATGTTTAGGTTTAGTTTTTTTTTAGTTTTATTTTATTGTATTTTTAGGTTTAGTTTTATTTTTATTTTGTTTAGTTTAGGTTTTATTTTATTTTTTTAGGTTTAGGTTTAAGTTTTATTTTAGGTTTTATTTTTAGATGGTTTAGTTTATTTATTTTAGTTTCATTAGTTTAGGTTTATTTATTTTATTTTTATTTTAGTTTTATTTTAATTTAGGGTTTAGTTTTATTTGTGTTTTTTTAGGTTTAAGTTTTTATTTAGTTTTATTTAATTTAATTTTAGGTTATTTTATTATTTTAGGTTTAGTTTTAATTTATTTTAGGTTTTATTTATTTTATTTTATTTTAGTTTTTATTTTTAATTTTATTTTCTTTTAGGTTTAGGTTTAAGTTTAGTTGTAGTTTTTTTTGGATTAGGTTTTATTTATTATTTTTTAGGTTTTATTTTGTTTAGGTTTAGCTTTTTAGCTTTTGGGTTTAAGGTTTAGGGTTATTTGAGTTTTTAAGGTTTAGGGTTTAGGGTTTACAGTTTTAGGGGTTAGGGTTTAGGGAATAGGGTTTAGGGTTTATGTTTTAGGCTCAATGTTCAGGGTTTAGTTTAGGGTTTTGGGTTTATGGTTTTTTTTAACAGAGAACAAATTCATATTCAACATTTTTCTTCATTCAATTTCATCAACCAAGTAACCCACCAAGTTTTCTAATAATGCGAAATAAAAAATGAGTATGTATAATAAATCAAAAAACCCTAGATAACTAAAACTAACTACCAGAAGATAGTTCTATAAGCAATGATCGGTCGGCCGTTCTTCATTTCTCCAGCCCCATCGAACCACCGACCTCTCGTGTAATGGGATCCACCATCATATCTATGATTTCTCTCTACCACCACCATGGATGTTACCTCACGCCCTCCCCGCCTCCATAACCACCATGCCCCACCACCACCTCCATATCCACCAACACCACGAGATCTCCCACCACCACCATGATAATCACGCCATTGCCTCCACCCGCCGAGCTTGGTTGACAGTGATGTTCTATCGTCAAGGTTCTACCCATTCTTTTTAGGTTATATGTTTTTGGGTTTTAATTTATTTTAATTTATTTAGTTACTTTAGTTCGTGGTTTGGGGTTTAAGGTTGGGTTAGGGTTTAGGTTTAGGGTTTAGGGTTTTAGGTTTAGGGTTTTTGTGGGTTTGTTGGGAAGGTTTAAGGTGGTTTGTGGGTTTGTTTGTGGCTCAGGATTGTGGATTAGGGTTTAGGTTAGAGTGTTTGGGTTTAGGCCTAGGGTTTAGGATTTGTGGTCAGTTAGGTTTTAGGTTTAGCTCAGTTTAGGGTTTTTGTGGCTCAGTTTAGTTTAAGGGAAGGATAGTTGGCTGGGGTTTGGGAGTTGGAGTGGTGTGGTTAGGGCCCAGGGCCCAAGTTTAGGAGGGTTTAGGGCCTAAAGTGTGGTTTTAAAAAAAAATTAAGAAAACCAGAAGATTTAGTTTATTTAGTTTATTTAGTTTATTTTATTTATCTTTTATTTTATTTTATCTTTTTTATGTTTTATTTTATTTAGTTTATTTATTTTAGTATTTTTTTAGGTTTAGGTTTAGGTTTATGTTTAATTTTTAGTTTATTTTTTATTTTATTTTAATTTTAGGTTTTATTTTATTTTAGGTTTAGTTTAGGTTTTATTTTATTTTAGATTTTTGTCTTAGGTCTTTTAGGTTTACTTTTAGGTTTTATTTTAGTTTAGGTTTAGATTTATTTTTAGTTTATTTTATTTTATTTAGTTTAGGTATTTAGTTATGTAAGTTTGTTTATTTATTTTATTTATTATAAGTTTAGGTTTTAGTTAGTTTAGGTTTATTTTATTTATTTTTTATTTAGGTTTTATTTAGTTTTATTTTATTTAATTTAGGTTTATTTTTTTATTTTAGGTTTAGATTTTATTTTATTTAGGTTTTATTTTTAAGTTATTATTTTATTAATTTATTTTTATTTATTTTATTTTATTAGTTTATTTTTTTATTATATTTTAGGTTAATGTTTAGGTTTAGGTTTTAGTTTAGGTTTTATCTTATTTAGGTTAAGTTTTTTTATTTATTTATAGTTTATTTAGTTAGAGCCTTAGGGTGGAGTGGCCCAGGGTTTGGGTCTGGCCCAAGAGGTTGTGGCCTAGTGGCCCAGTGGCCTAGGGCCAGGCCCAGTTTAAGTTTTGGGCTGGCCCAGGGCCCAGTGGTCTTTTGGGTGGCCTAAGTTTAATTTATTTAGGTTTAGGTTTAGATCATTTATTTTATTTTAGTTTATTTATTTAGGTTTAGGTTTATTTTATTTTTATTTTAGATTTAGTAGGTAAGTTTATTTTTATTTATTTAGGTTTATTTTTGGGCTTTAGTATTTAGTTTTATTTTATTTTAGATTATTAAAGCATTTAGTTTATATATAGGTTTTATTGTTTTATTTTATTTTGTAGTTTAGTTTATTTATTTTATTCATTTTAGTTTTATTTTTATTTTATTTTATTTTTACATTTAGGTTTAGTTTTAGGTTTAGTTTAGGTTTTATTTTATTTTATTTTATTTTTTATTTTATTTAGTTAAGTTATTTAGTTATTTATTTTAGGTTTATTTAGTCTGATTATTTATTTTATGTTTTTTGTGGCTAGTTTTAGTTTTGTGGTTTAGGCTGTTTTAGGGTTTAGGTTTAGGTTTAGGGTTTAGGGTTTTGTTTGGGTCCGTGGTTAGTGTTGGTTTAAAGTTTTTTTTAAATTTTTAAAATTTTTATTTTTTTTTTAATTATGTAAACCCATAGGTTTAAGTTTATTTAGTTTATTTATTTATTTTAGTTTATTTATTTATTTTACTTGGTTGTTTTATTTATATTTAGTTTATTTATTTATTTTAGGTTTATTTATTTGCATTTAGGTTTTATTTATTTTATTTAGGTTTAGTTTAGGTTTATTTTTAGTTTAGTTTTATTTTATTATATTTTTCGTTTAGCTTTATTTTTATTTTAGATTTAGGTTTAGGTTTTATTTTATTTTATAAGTTTAGGTTTTAGGTTTATTTTAGGATTATTTTAGGTTTTATTTTTAGTTTAGTTTAGGTTTATTTTAATTTAATTTATTTTATTTAGGGTTTAGGGTTTAGGTTTAGTTTATTTTAGGTTTAGGTTTAGGTTTTATTTATTTTACTTTATTTATTTAGTTTAGGTTTAGGTTTATTTTATTTTATTTTTTTTAGTTTAGGGTTTAAGTTTTATTTTTCATTTATTTTAGGTTTATTTAGGTTTAGGTTTTTATTTAGTTTATTTTATTTTATTTTAGGTTTTATTTTATTTAGTTTTATTTTATTTAGGTTTTATTTTAGTTTATCTTAGGTTTTATTTATTTATTTTAGTTTAGTTTTTTTATTTTATTTTTTAGTTTAAAGTTTTATGTTTTATTTTTTGTATTTTCTTAATTTATTTAGGTTTAGTTTTATTTATTTATATTTTAGATTTTATTTAGAGGTTTAGGTTGTTTAAGATTGTGGATCAGTTTAGTGGCTCAGTGGTTTTTGGGGTTTAGGGTTTAGTTTGGGTTGTAGGTTTTAGGTTTATGGTTTAGGTTTTAGGGTTTAGGGTTTAGGTTTGGAGTTTTAGGGTTTAGAGTTTAGGTTTAAAGTTATTTTTAGTTTTGGGTTTGGGTTTGTTTTAGGGTTAGGTTTTAAGACTGTTTTTTTATTTATTTTTTTTATTATTTTTATTTAGGGTTTAGGGTTTAAGTTTTAGGTTTAGGGTTGTTTTAATTTTAGGATTTAGGGTTTTTGGTTTTAACGAGAACAAATTCGATTCAATATTTCTTCTTCATTTCATCAACCAAGTAACACACCAAGTTTTCTAAGACTTAAGCGATGACATGGATAAAAAGTGAGCACGTATAAAGCAAATCAAAAACCCTAGATATCTAGAATCATCTCTATTGTAAAGACAGTTCCATAAGCAACAGATCAGATCGCCATTCTTTAATTTCTCTAGTTCCCATCAAAACAACCTCAGCCTCTTTGATAGCAGGATCCACCATCATATCCCCGATCTCTCCCTCCACCATAACCATGGTTGTAACCTCCGTCGCTACTCCCATATCCATAACCACCACTGCTCTGACCAACATCTCCATATCCACCACCACCTCCAGATCCATCACCACCACTGTGATAACCGCCGCCTCCTCCTATGCCTCCAACGCTAGATCTAAACTGAGCTTGGTTGACTGTGATGTTCCTGTCGTCAAGGTTCTTCCCATTCTTTGGATTTAGGTTTCGGTATATGTTTATTAGGTTCTAGGGTTTAGGTTTATTTTTTAATCTATTTAATTACTTAGGTTTATATTTAGGGTTTGGTTCTAGGGTTTAGGGTTTAGGGTTTAGGGTTTAGAGTTTTAGGGTTTATGCTTTAGGGTTTAGGGCACAGCTTAGTTTACATTTAGGGTTGTGGAGGTAGGTCAGTTTAGGTTATTAGTTTAGGGAGTTTATGGATTCTGAGATTTATGTATGTTTATTTAGTTATTTTATTTATTTTAGTTTATTTTTTTATTTTATTTGGTTTATTTTTTATTTATTTAGTTTATTATTTATTTATTTATTTAGGTTTATTTTATTTATTTTAGACATAGGTTTTAGTGAGTTTTATTTTATTTTATTTTTAGGTAAGTTTAGGGTTGTAAGTGGCCCATGGTTTGGAAGAGTTTAGAGCAGGTAGAGTGTGGAGGGTAGTTTAGTCAGTAGGTTTGGGTTTAGGGTTTAGTGTCCAGGAGTGAGGTTTAGGGCCCAGGTCAGCTTTAGGGAGGTTAGGGTTTAAGGGTTTAGGGTCCAATTTAAAATTAAAAACAGTCCAAGCCATTTAATCCACTAGTCCATTATTTATTTTAGTTTATTATTATTTATATATATAGTTTATTTTTTTATTTATATTAGTCATTTATTAGTGGGATTTTATTAATAATTTTTATTAGTCAAGTATTTTATTTTATTTAGGAGAATGATAGGATCAGTGGAGTAAGTTAGATTTAGGATTTAGGGGTTTAGGTTTGTATTTAGGTTTAGGGTTTAGGGTTTAGTTTTGGGTTTTTGAGTTTTGGTTTTGGGTTTAGGGTTTTTGGTTTTGAAGTTTGTGGTTTAGGGTTTGTGGGTAAGGGTTAGATTTAGGGTTTAGGGTTTATTTATTTATTTTTAATTTTATTTATTTTATTTTTGGGTTTAGTTTATTAGTTTTAGGTTTAGTTTAGGTTCAAGTTTTAGTTTTAGGGTTTAAGGTTTTTGCTTTTCTTTTAAGAGATATGAAATTTAGATTCAAGATTTCTTCTTTTCGATTTCATCAACCAAGTAACACACCAAGTTTTCTAAGACATGTTTACGACAACATTGAAAAAAATGTGCATGATACATCAAATAAAACCCTAGATAACTAGAAGTGTTTAAAGACACCCCATAAGGATATTGATCGAGCTCTAGTTTCTCTAGTTCATCAACCACCCGACCTCGAGTGGGATCCACCATCATATCTCGATCTCCCTCCACCACCAGCAAGGTTGTAACCCCCATCTCTCCTCCCAACTTTGTAACCACCACTACTCCGACCACCACCTCTAGATCCCCACCACCATTATGATAACCACTGCCTCTTCCTTCAACTCCATTGTCAAATCTAGACTAAGCCCTGTTGATGTGATGTTCCCCGCCAAGGTGCCCTTTCTTAAAGTTTAAGTTTAGGTTTTAGGTTATTAGGTTTTAAGGTTTAAGTTTATTTTTTAGTTTATTTAGTTACTTTAGCTTTAGGTTTAGGGTTTCGGGTTAGGGTTAGGGGTTTAGGGTTAGGGCTTAGTGTTTAAGATTTAGGATTTAGGGTTTTAAGGTTTATGCTTTGTAGGTGGGGTTAAGGTTTAGGAGGAAGGGTTTAGTAGGGTTTGGGTTTAGGTTTTTGGGGATGGTGGTGATAGTAGGTAGTGTAGGGTGGTAGGTTTAGGGTTTAGGATTTAGGGTTTAGGGTTTTAAAAAAATTTAATAAAATAGGTTTAGGTTTATTTAGTATCTTTATTTATTTTAGCTTATTTTATTTTTTTTTATTTAAGTTTATTTTAGGTTTATTTAGGTTTTTTTAGCTGATTTTATTTTATTTTATTTTTAGGTTTAGGTTTTATTTTATTTTAGGTTTAATTTATGTTTATTTTAGGTTTGTTTTAAGTTTATTTTTTAGTTTTGTTTAGTTTATTTAGTATTATTTTATTTAGTCTGGGTTAGTTTATTATTTTAGGTTTAGTTTATGTTTTATTTATTTTTAGTTTAATTATTTTGGTTTAGGTTTAGGTTTATTTTATTTATTTTAGGTTTATTTTTTTAGTTTAGGGTTTAGGTTTTATTTTAGTTTTATTTTATTTTATTTTAGGTTTAGTTTTATTTAGTTTTTTATTTTATTTTATTTTTACATTTAGTTTTATTTTATTTAGGTTTATCTTAGGTTTATTTTATTTTATTTAGTTTAGTTTAGGTTTTATTTTATTTTTTTAGTTTATTTTTTATTTTATTTTATTTTAATTTAGGTTTAGTTTAGTTTAGTTTAAGTTTAGGGTTTAGGTTTTATAGGGGTATAGGGTTTAGGGTATAGGGTTTAGGGTTTATGGTTTAGTGTTGGCTTTTAGGGTTTTAGGTTTAGGGTTTAGGTTTAGGTTTTAGGGTTTTTTTTGTTAAAAGAGGAATTTTATTACCAAAAGAAAAGGATACAACATCCTTAAAGGGGATAAATCTCAAAGACTATTACTCAAAGAGCTAGAAAGACCTAAAGAGAAAAATCCCTAACTAATACAAAAAAAAACAAAAAGCAAAAGGAAAACTAAGAAAGAACAATAACAACATAACAAAGCAGGTCAAGATACCACAAAGAGACCCAAGAGCAAATGAAGGAAACACAAGAAAAAAATTAAAGCAGAGATAAGCACAATTAAAAGAAAATAAACAGAGATAAAGAGGGAGGAAAGAAGAGGGAGGAAAGAAAAGCAAAAGAAAAGGCTTAGGCTCAATCACAAACATTAGAAGGGACAATAAAACTTTGCGAGCAGCCAAAATTTGAAAGGAGGTTTATAGTCACAAAAAAGCTACCAACCAACAGAAAAGAGTAAACATCCTAGCCATCATAGCCAACAAACCTCACAAAGGCACTCGAGCAAACACCAATAACTAGCAAAGATCTAGAACCAGCCACCAAAAAAGGAAGAACAACAATAGAGCCACCAGCCCAAGTGGGCAACAACAGAAAAAATTGAGTCAACAAAAAAACATTCCAAGCCAACATGACCATCCAACCACCCAAAAGTAGTTGGAGTAAGAAATAAAGTCACCAACCAACCAAAAAGGAAATACAAATAGGGGAGTATGGGAGGGGTGAAGAAGAGAAGCAACCAGCAAGCTCATCAACTCCAGCTAGACTAAAGCAACCAAGAAAGACCACAAAGAAACCAAAATAAGTAATAGAACCACCAAAGCCATAAAGGAAAATATCAACCACACCCAAAACCAAACCAGCCCAACTAGCTAAAAGGAAATAGAAGGAAGAGAAGCACAACAAACATCACATCTAGAGAAGGCACACAAAACTAGGAAGCTCAAGGAGACGACCACAAAGCCACCAAAGAAAGCCAACCAACCAAAAAAGCCAAAAAAATAAACCCACAAGAGATACAATAAAAGTAGAGCAACAATCGACAACAGCCTAGCACGACAACCAAAATAACAGAAGCCAACATTCCAACTTGTAAAATATAAGAATAAAACAAGAACAGAAATACCCCAAGAATGAACAGGAGCCAATAGTAACTGAACAAACCAAACCACCAGAAGCTCCTAAATAGAATTCCCAAGAAAACCATGAACAGAAAATAAAGATTAAAAAACTAAGAAAATCTAACATAAAGAAAATTAGATTTATCTAAATTAGACAACCCTCTTAATTGCTTACAAATATTTGCATTGGTAAAAAAAGTAAAATCAGAGAGATTACACCCCGAGCTGGCTAAGAAATCTATACAAGCATTACCTACTCATAAAATATGATTAATTTTAAAAGAAAGTTTTGAGATAATAGGTTTAATTTTTCTAATTAAATATAAAAATCTCACCATTACCCTTATTGTTAGAATTGATCATAACAACAACCATCTCAGATCGATTCCAAACCAAATAGTATGAAAATTTCCATCCAAATAAAGCTTAAGAGCATGATAAACATCATCAATTCAAAAAAATAACAAAATTAGTAGAGAGAGGAGTGGAAAAGCCAAGATAATATTCCCAAGATTATTTATAAAATACCACCACAACCCTACTTGTTCTTTGCAATAGAGCCATCGATTAATTTTAATACAATAATTAAAAGGCTTAATCCAATGAATAATTTTATAATTTGGAGACGAGTCACAATAAAGGAAACCAATACCAATTTAGAGGCAAAAAACATGCAGCCTTTAAAATTAGTACCATTAAGAAGAGTAGCTTTATATAAAAAAATCATATCTTTAGTCCTACCAATAATCCTCTTATGATTCATAGGCACATTACGATGCTTAGCATCATTTCTATCAAGCCAAATAAACCAATCCAAAGTAATAGCCACCATAATTTTGATATGCCCTTTAACAATATTAAGAAAATAAGAGTCAAGAAGTTGCATTAAAGTTAAATTGCTATTAAAACAACTTAAAAACATGACTAATATTCTCAATATGAAAGCACATGCATTTAGAGGGTAGAAAAACCTTTGTCCAAAAGTAAAGAATCAACAATAATATAATCCCTTAAAATTCTCCACACAAGAATAGAATAAGAAGTATGAATAATATTATTCCAAATTTTAAAGAAAATAGAGAAGAGGGTTTTTTTTAACTCTAATATAGTGCCAAGTATCTTTAAAAGATAAATTCTCCATTACTAGAAATTTTAAAAAATAATTGATCAAAATACCATCAAAATAGGATTAATGATGTTATTACTAATAAAAATCAGAATCAAATCATTTAAAAGAGAGAAATTCCATTCATCATTATAAATAAAATGACTAACTTGTCAAAGAAGAAGTAGAGTGAGTAAGCAAAGAATCAATGGAAAAATCCCCATCCATTATCTTGCCAAAAGAAAGAAGATCCATTATTAATACCCCAAAAAATGAGAGGTTTCACTTTCCATTTAATATCATAGATTTCCAAACAATTGAGTCACCATGTTTATATTGCAAATTAAAGGATGCTTACCTTTGCAATATTTAAATTTCATGAATTTAGCCTTTCATTTTTAAAATTCCACCAAAGTTTTAAGAAAACATTGGTGGAATCCATCAAAGATATGCACCCAATACCACCTTCATAAATACACACATATTAGACCAAGAAGTCTAATGAAGCCTTTCAATTCCTAGAGCCCCAAATAAACTTATTAAAATTCTTTCAATCTTGATAAAAAAACATGAGAAGTAGGAACAATATTAAGCAAAAAAGGAAGAGAGTAATGAATACTTTTAATAATAATTAATCTACCACCAAAAGATAAAAAATGAAATTCAAATGTAGAAATTTTATTTTGAATATTATGAATTACCTCATCAAAGAGATGGGATCTCTTATGGCCACAATATAAAGGGGAGCCTAAATATTTAATTGGAAGATTTTGATGTGAAAAACTAGTGATATCTTTTATTTTTTTAATTCTATGAACATAAATAGAAGTAGAAGTGATTAAACAACTTTATGAGAACTAATCAAAAGGCCACTTTCCTTTTCAAATTTATTTAAAAAATCTTTAAGCTTTTTAACATAATGTAATGAGCCATTACAAAGAATGATGAAATCATCAACAAAGCTTAAGTGAGAGATAGCAAAACCACCAAGATTCTTGAAATACATACTATAATTCTTCTAAAAAAATATTAAGGCATTGAGACAAATATTCAAATGCAATAATAAAAAGTGATACAGAAAGAGGGCCACCTTGTCTTATACCTTGAGAGGAATTAAAGAAACCAAAGCTTTCACCATTGATAACTAATGAAAACCAAACATTTCTAATTATATTGTTAACCAAAGAAACAAAATGATTAACCAAATAAAGTAAGAATGCTATTAAGAAAATCCCAAGAAATGTTATCATAAGCTTTGGTGATGTCAAGCTTAAAAAGTAAATTTCCACCTCTAATTTTAACATTCAAATCATGAATCAATTCTTGAGTAAGCATGTTATCCAAAATAGTTCTACCTTTCACAAAGCTAGTTTGATTAGAGATATAATCTTAGGAAGAAAATTACTATGCCTATTAGTCAAAATTTTAGAAATCAATTTATTAAAAAAGTCCAAAAGACTAATAGTCTAAAGTCATTCCAAAAGTCGATTATCTTTCTTAGAATAAGAACATAAGTGCTAGTAAAATATTTAGAATAGAATTCCCTTGAAGAAAATCAACAGCATTAACAAGATCAATTTTAATAATAAACCAAGCTTTTGAAAGAATAAAGTAGTGTAACCATCCTACGCAATAATCATCATTCATACCATTAAGAGTATATTAAAAATTTCCTCATCGAGAGGATAAAGCCTTAGTAGATATAATGGGGATGGATAGAGGGATTGGATAAGTGCTCAAGTTGATAATTTTACTTAAAAGATCTTTAAAATAATTAAGAGCAAGAAAATATATCCTCTTTTTCTAAGCCAAGAACCATCAAAGTTCTTGATTTTATGAATGCGACCAAGAACTATTCTTTTCATTACCAAAGTATAAAAATATTTAGTGTTTCTTTCCCCCCTTAGAAAGATGTTTAGAGGTAGTTTTTGTCTCCAATAAGTCTCCTCCATATCCTGAAACTTAATGAGATTATCTTTGCTTCAACAATATTAGAATAGAAAGAAGACTTAGTAATAACAAGTTCTTCCAAATCTTTCACCTTTTGTTCCATATTCTTGAAATTATCAAATAGAATTTTTAAAACAGTTTCAATTCCACCAAGTGATATTATGCTTAAGCCTTTTAAGATTAAGCCAAAATCTCATCATACCAAATGTAGAATCATCAGGAGAAAGAGGAGCACACCAATTATAAGCAATAACATCAAAAAAAACATTTATCTTGTAACCACATATTTTGAAAACAAAAAATTTTAATGACATTATTATTATGAATAGCATCCTTAATAGAAATTAAAAGAGGAGCATGATCCAAGAGAGTTCTACTAAGATGCTCCACCAAGTTAAAGGCCAACAGTTTAACCAATAATTATTAAATAAAGCATGATCCAACCGCTATAATCTATGATTATTCCAAGTAAATTAAGAACCAATGAAACCAACATCCTGAAGATTACAATCTAAAATCATATATGCAAAATCTTCCATTGAATGTAAATTTGGCAAAGAACCCCTTTCCTTTCATTCATTCATAGAAAGGATCATATTGAAATCCCCACCAACAATCCAAGAATCATTAACAAATGAAGCAAAATTAGAAAATTGATCCCAAGGAATTATCCTCTCTAACTTGTTACAAGCAACATAATAAAAGAGCCAAAAGCATGGTAATCACCAAATGAAATATCCACATTAATAACTTGATGAAAATCATTAATAACATTAATAGAAAGAGAATTATTCCAAAATAACCAAATCTTATTATTGCTATTGAAATAAAAAATCAATCATCTGGATGTATGCATTATTTTAGAAAAAAAATAGATTTAAGAATAACCAAGAAACCAACATTATAAATTCTATAAAGATTCCTAATTCTATTTCTAACAGAAGAGTACCAATGCCCTCACATTTCAAATAAGAAAGTTAAACATTAATTTTATTAGCAAAGAAGATGAAGAAGATCAAGTGATCTAGAAATTTTAGAGGATAATTTTAAACTATTTTTCCTTTTCACAAAAAATAGTTTGAAAACTAGTCTCATTCTCCATGGATTCATCATCAAAAAAATTTTGTCATCATTAACAATAGATTTAGAGAAGATCCCATTTGAAAAGAATAAATAATCCTCTTCTCCATTAAATGAGAATTATCACTAAGGAAAATACCATCCAAAATAACAGTTAAAGAAGGGGCATAAACATATTTATTAAGCAAACAAACACTTGGCTGCACATTATCAACAAGCTTCATACCATCATTCTTGCCCAAATTCAAAGAAGATAAAACAAGATTTTCTTTTAAAGATTTTTAAGGCAAAATAATAGAAACATTTTCTATAAGATTTTCAACAACTTAATCACAAATCTCCTTAGAATCAGAAACTAAAATAGGAAAATCATCCTTTAAATTTTAGAATAACAAAATAATAGCAAAAAACCGATTACTCTCAAAAAATAGTTTTAGAAGCAATTTTTAACAAGCTTATCACTACCACTTACATTAGAATAGCATTAGAAACATTAGGAACAACATTAGAAAAAATCAACAATTTCATTCACACCATTATCCTATTCATTTAAAGAATTTCTTTTATCACTTTTAAATCTCAATTTTTCCAACAACCTTAAGATCTTTAACCACTTTCTTCCAAAGATGTTGATGAGTAACAAAACATTCAGATACATCATGGCCATGAGTTTTGCAATGATTGTAGAAAATAATAAAGTTTTCAAACTCTGCCTGCTGGAAATATCCATATTTCTTAGATCCAATCCACACCTCCTTAGGAAATTTCTTTGTTACATCAATTTTAATAAGGATCCAAGCAACTGACAGCCTGGATTTGGCTGCGGTTGCTTGATCAATTTGCAAGGGTCTACCAAAAATAGAACCCACAACATGCAAGAATTGATAATTAACAAAGTGAACTCGAAGATTAGGTAAAGATAACCAAACTGGCATTATAGGGATTCCTCTTTAATGTTAAAAAATGAGTCCATTTAAGAATATGCATTTGATAGTTTTAACATAATAAGATCGGTGAGCAAAGATATGACTATAATCAAGGTCATTAGAAAATTTAAAGCACATGTCTACCATCCAACAAAACCAAAAAAAAAAGAACATAAAAGATACAAGTCATGAAAGAAAAACTGAATTTCCTCCGTACTAGGATGCTGAAAAGAAAATTTTCCAATCAAAGTATACACATAAGGCTCGGCTAGTTTTTTAGTATCCAAGTCAGAGCACATAATAGACGGAACACCTTTGAAGGTCGTATGAACCAGGTTTAAAGAAAGATCAAAAGAAGTTGAAGAATCCTTAACAGATAAACAATCTTTGAAGGATTTAGAGGCAAAGGTTTAGCTAAACCCAAAGAATCAAAAGCCTAAGATGGAGCAGTTAGTGCATTTGGTTTTCCTCAAGTATTCACAGAAACGATGCCATCAAATGGTGCCACTTAAAATTGAACAAGGATCACCAAATAAAGATCTGAACTAGAAGAAATTTTGAAAACCAAACACAGAAAGAGAATGAAAGGAAAGGATTCAAGAACGCCAGATCGATGGGAAGTGTGGATAGTTTAGTTTTTTGTTTTGTTTTTAGTTTATTTGTGGTTTAGGTGTTTAGGTTTTTTGTTATTGGTTTAGTTAGTTATTTTAGTTTATTTTAGGTTTTTTTATTATATTTTGATTTAGGTTTATTATTATTATTATTTTTATTTAGTATTAGTTTATAGGTTTATATTATTATTATTATATTAGGGTATTTTTTTTTTTTTTTTTGTTAGATGTGGCTTTTTACTTTTAGTTTATAGTTTAATCTTATTTATAGCCTAGTTTTAGATCTTTTCATTAGGGTTAGTCTTATAGTTAGTATGTTCATGTCTTTATTTTATATTTTTATTTCTTTTTTTTATTTTATATTTAGCACCTTATTTAATTTTTTTTATTTTCTTTTATTAGGTTAGTTTTAACCTTTCATTTTTTATTGGCCTAGGTTTTCTTTTTTTTTGTTCTTGATTTCTTTTTAGGTTTATTAGCTCTTAGTGTTTTATTTTAGTTTTAGTTTTAGTCTTAATTTTTAGTTTTAATCTTTAGGTTTAGCTCATTATTTTTAGTTCGTGGGTTTATCAGACCAGGTTTAGTTTTATTGTTTAGGGCCTAGATTTTTAAATCATGTAAAACGAAAACATTTAGGTTTATTTTAGTTTATCTTATATTTTATTTAGGGTTAATTTTATTTTATTTAGTTTGTTATTTATTTATTTTATTTATTTTTTTTTATTTATTTTTTATTTTTAGGTTTAGGTTTAGGCCTAGGTTTATTCATTTTAGTTTAGTTTTATTTTATTTTATTTTAGGTTTAGGTTTTATTTTTTATTTTATTTATTTTAAGTTTTATTTTGGCATTTAGGTTTCATTTTTTTTTTTTAGGTTTATGTTTTAAGTTTTATTTTAGGTTTATTTTAGTTTTCTTTTTTTTAATTTTAGGTTTAGTTTATTTTTATTTATTTTATTTTATTTAGTTTAGTTTATTTTATTTAGTTTTAGTTTATTTTATTATTTAGTTTTATTTTAGCTCAGGTTTAGGTTTATTTTATTTTGTTATTTTTTAGTTTTATTTTAAATATTTTATGATCTTAGGTTTATTTCTTTTACTTTAATTTTATTTAATTTTGTATTTAATTTAATTATTGATTATCAGGTTTTATTTAAGTTTATTTTATTTAGTAGATTTTTATTTATTATTTTAGTTTTATATTATTTTATTTTATCAGTTTTAGTAGTTTATTTATTTTATATTTAGTTTTATTTATTTATTATATAATAGTTTATAGTAGAGGTTTTGTTTTTAGGGTCAGTCTGGCCTTGGGGTTTGGGCCTAGAGGGCAGATTTGTGGCTCTAGGAGATCTGGGTGGGCCTGTGGTAGTGGCTCAGGTCTGGGGTCAGCCTAGGGCTCAGTGGTAGGGCTCATGGTCAGGGCCAGTGCAGATTATGTATGGTCAGGGTTTAGTCAGACAGGGCCTGTGGGAGGTTTATTTTATATTTAAAAAGGTTTTATTTATTATTATTATTACCTTTATTTATTTATTTATTTTTATCTTAGTTTATTTATTTTAGGATTTATTTAGTTTATTTATTTTAGTTTATCTTTAGGTTTTTTATTTTTATTTAATATTTTTATTTTATTTTCTTTAGGTTTTATTTTTTTTTTATTTTTAGTTTAGTTTAAGTTTATTAGTTTAGGTATTTAGGTTTATTTTAGTTTTATTTATTTTTTAGGTTTATCTTTAGTTTTTTTATGTTAGGTAGGTTTAGTTTTATTTTATTTTTAGGTTTAAGCAGATTATTTTAGTTATTTATTATTTAGGTTTAGATTATTTATTTTGTTTTATTTATATTTTTATTTAGGTTTATTTAGTTTAGTGAAGTTTTATTATTTATTTTTAAGTATTTTTTAGTTTATTTTATTTTATTTATTATCTTATTTAATTTAATTTTATTTTTTACATTATTTTTTATTTATTTTTTAGTTTTCTTAGGTTTATTTTATTTTTCTTTTAGTTTATTTTAGGTTTTATTTATTATTTTATTTATTTTTTATTTTTTTCTTTATTATTTTAGGTTTAGGTTTCATTTATAGTTTTAGCCTTTATTATCTTTATTATTTATTTATTTAGGTTTCATGTTTTTATTTTTATTTTTAGATTTTATTTAGTTTAGGTTTGTGTTTTATTTTTTAGAGCCCAGTGGCCCAGGGCCTGTGCTTCAGGGTTTAGGGCCCAGTGGTCTAGGTTGATAGGGTAGCCCAGGGGTTTCAGTGGTTTGTGGCCCAGATCAGTGGTTGGCCCAGAGCCCAGGGTTAGGTCAGTGGTCATGGTGGGCCCAGGGCCCAGGGTTTAGGCCCAGTATTTATGATAGGTAGGGCCAGTGTTTAAGTAGTAGGGTTAGGTTTAGGTTCTTTTTTTAACCCAAGTAGCTATTTATATAGTATTTTTAATTTTTATTTATTATTATTTTTAGTTTATTTATTTATTTTATGTTTATTTATTTAGAACTTTTATTTTAGTTTATTTTTTTTTAGGTTTAGGTTTTAGGTTTTGTTTATTTTTAGTTTTTTTTTATTTATTTTTTTTAGGTTTAGTTTTATCTTTTTTTTTTATTTAGGTTTAGGTTTCTTTTATTTTTTTTTTATTTTAGATTATTTTTTTTATTTATTTTAGGTTTCTATTTTTTTTATATTTTAATTTAGTTTAGTTTAGTTTATGTTTAGGTTTATTTTATTTTGTTTAATTTTAGTTTAGGTTTTTTTTAAAATTTTTATTTTATTTATTTTATTTATTTTTTATTTATTTTAGGTTATTTTAAGATTTAGGTTTTATGTATTTATTTATTTTATTAGTTTATATTTTTTTATTATTTTTATTGGGTTTAGGTTTTAGTTTAGGTTTATTTTATTTTATTATTTTAATTTATTTAGTTTAGGTTTTATTTATTTATTTAGTTTGGTTTATTTTCTAGGTTTATTTCTAGGTTTTAGATTTGGGGTTAGGTTTAGGGTTTAGTTTAGTTTATTATTTTTTTTTATATTTAAATTGGTAAGTTTAGTTTATGTAGTTTATTTATTTATGTTTTTATAGTTTCTCCAGCCCCATGTAACCAACTGCCTTTGTAATGGGATCCACCATCATATCCCCATCTCTCCTCACCACCATGATTGTAACCTCCATCGCTCTCCCCGCCTCCATAACCACCACTAACCACCACCTCCATATCCACCAAAGACCTTTAGATCCCCACCACCACCTGATAACTACTGCCTCTTGCCTCCACCGGATCAAGATTGAGCTGATTGATGGTGATGTTCTAACAGTCTCCCCATTCTTAGGGTTTAGCTTAGGTTTGGGTTTTATGTTTTTGTTTAGTTTATTTTAATTTATTTATTTTCAGGTTTTACAGTTTTAGGTGGGTTTGGGGTTTGGGGTTGGTTTTAGGGTTTAGTCAGGTTTGGGGGTTTGGTAGGTTTAGGGTTTGTGGTTGGGGTTTATGCTTAGTCTTTAGGTTTGTGGTTTATCAGTTTGGGCTTAGGTTAAGGTTTAGGATTTTTGGGTTTTTTTAGGGTAAGGTAGTTTTTTAGACGCCAGGATTTATATTTTTATTATATTATTTATTTTATTTTATTTTATTATTTTATTTATTTTATGTTTTAGTTTATTATTTTTTAGCTTTTATCTTTATTTATTTTGAGGTTTAGTTTTATTTTTTATTTTGTGCCTAGTTTATATTTTTTATTTATTTTTATTTTAGGTTTTATGTTTTATTTTATTTTATTTTTATTTTTTATTTAGTCCAGTTTAGTTATTTTTATTTATTTTATTTTATTTTATTTTAGGTTTAGGTTTATTTTTAGTCAGTTAGTTTATTTTATTTTAGTTTTGTTTATCTTTATTTAGTTTATTTTAATTATTTATTTTTATTTTTTAGTTTAGGTTTTTTTATTTATATTATTTATTTTAGGTTTTATTTTATGTATTTTAAGTTTAGTTTTATTTAGTTTTATTTATTTTTTTTATTTTATATTATTTTTTTATCTTTACTTTTTTATTATTTAGGTTTTTTATTTATGTTATATTTTTTATTAGTTTAGTTTTTTATTTATTTATTTTAGTCTTTTAGTTTATTTTATTTTTTTTATGTTTATTTAGGTTTATAGTTATTATTTTTTCTTTTATTTTTAGGTCTATATTTTACATTTTATTTTTTTTTTTTTATTAGGTTTAGTTTTTAGGGTTTTAGTGTTTTGTGTTTCAGTTAGTTTTTTGTGTAGGTTAGTCAGGGTTTATGGTTTAGTTAAGTTTCAGTTTTAGTTTTATTTTTAGTTTTTAGGTGTGGGTTTTATTTTAAAAAAACATTACAAAATTGATGTTTAGGTTTATTATTTATTTATTTATTTTAATTTATTTTATTTTTTATTTTTATTTTTAGTTTAGGGATTTAGTTTTGGGTTTTAGGATTTTATGGTTATTATTTTAGAGTTTAGGCTTTAGGGTTTAGGTTTTTTTAGTTTTAGGTTTAGGTTTAGGTTCAGTTTAGTTTAGGTTTTTAATTGAGAACAAATTAGATTCAACATTTCTTCTTTGATTTCTTCAACCAAGTAACACACCAAGTTTTTTTACAAGCAATGACATAGATTGAGATATAGCGAGCAAATCAAAACCTCATAACTAGAACATCTATAATGTAAAGACACGCTCAATAAGTGGCGATTAGATCATTATTCTTTTCTTCAGCCCATCGTACCCGCCTCTCGAGTAGCCGGATTCACCATCATATTGATCTCCCGCCGCCATCACCATGGATATAACCTCCATCGCTTCTCCCGCCTCCACAAACCACCACGACTACCCACCACCTCCATATCCACCAAGACCTCCTATCCCCACCACCACTGTGATAACATCACCTTCACTTTTCCTACCCTACCGCAGATCAGCCAGGATGTTCCTCTGCCAAGGTTCCCATTAGGTTTAAGTTTTGTTTTACTTTATAGGTTTAGTTTAAGTTTTATTTATTTTAGTTTAATTTATTTTAGTTTAGGTTTATTTTATTATTTATTTTAGGTTTAGTTTAGTTTTTATTTAATTTATTTTAGGTTTATTTAATTTTATTTAGTTTGATTTTATCTATATTTTATATTTTATGTTTATTTTATTTTTTTTAGTTTAGGTTTTATTATTTATTTTATGTTATTTTATTTAGCCTAGGTTTTATTTATTTATTTTTTAGTTTTTTTATTTATTTTAGTTTAGGTTTTAGATTTTTAGGTCCAGGGTTTAAGGTTCTGGTTTATTTAAGATTTAGCTGGTGGCTTGTGGCTCAGTGGCCCAGTGTGGCCTGGGGCCTCAGGACTGGATCAGGGTCTTATCTGGGCTGTGGCCCAGGGCTCAGGCCTGTGGCTCAGGCCAGATTAGGGCCAGGGCCTAGAGCCCAGGCCCACAGGCTCAGGGCTCAGGGCCTAGCTCAGTGGCCTGGCTCAGTGCCTGGCCTGCCCAGTTTAGCTCAGTCTGGGGCCCAGGCAGGGCCTGGGGCTCATCAGGGCCTAGGGTCATCCAGCAGAGGTCTTGTCAGGGTTTTATTTATCTTATTAAATTAAGCAAACCAGTAGCTCATGTTTATTTTAGTTTATTTTGATTATTAGTTTATTTTACTTTAATCTTTTTATTAATTCATTTAGGTTTAATAGTTTTATTTAGTTAGTTTATTTATTTTATAGTTTTTTAGTATTTACTATTTTAGTTTAGTTTATTTTTTATTTTTATTTTATTTTTAGTTTCTTTTAGGTTTAATTATTTTATTATTTTTTTAGGTAGATTTTAGGTTTATTTTTTTGTTATTTTTATTTTATTTTTAGTTTTAGTTTAGTTTAAGTTTAGTTTAGGTTTTTTTTTTTTTATCTTTAGTTTTATTTATTATTTATTTATTTTATTTTTAGGTTTAGGTTTTATTTATTTTATTTTATTTTTATTTTCTTATTTTATTTTATTTTTTTTAGTTTAGGATTTTTAGGTTCTTATTTTATTATTTTTTTATTTATATTTTATTTTTTTTATTTTATTTTATTTTTTTATTTTTATTTTAGTTAGCTGGTTTGTGGTTGGGTTTTATGCCTAGGGTTTAGCTTATGGTCGATTTTAGGTTTTTTTATTTATGTGTTTATTTTATTTTATTTTATTTTAAATTAAGTAAACTATTTAGGTTTATTTAGTTTATTTTATTTATTTTGAGTTTATTTTATTTTATTTTATTTAGATTTATTTTATTTTTTATTTAGTTTAGTTTATTTATTAGCTTTATTTATTTTAATTTTATTTTTTATTTTAGTTTATTTTGGTTCAAATTTATTTTTTAGTTTAGTTTTTTTATTATATTTTAGTTAGATTTTATTTTATATATTTTTTGTTTTTAGGTTTTTTTATTTTAATTTTAGGTTTTGGTTTTATTTTTTATTTTAGGTTTATTTAGGTTTATTTTTTTAGTAGATTTAGGTTTATTTTAGTTATTTTTATTTAGTTTAGGTTTATTTATAGGTAGGTTTTGTTTATTTTAGGTTTAGGTTTATTTTAATTTTATTTTAGGTTTAGATTTCTTTTAGTTAGGTAAGTTTATTTTATTTATTTATTTTTTAGGTTTTTAGTTTAGTTTTAGTTTTATTTTATTTTATTTTAGGTTTATTTCATTTTATTTTAGGTTTAGCTTTTTATTTTACTAGGTTTATTTTACTTTAGTTTAGGATTTTATTTATTTAATTTTAGTTTTAGTTTTTTATTTTTATTTTATTTTTTAGTTTAGGTTTATGTAGGTTTAGGTTGGTTTATGTTTTTTATTTTATTTTATTATTTTATTTAATTTGGTTAGGTTTTTAATTATTTTATTTTGTAGGTATTTTAGTTTATTTAGGTTTTATCTTTAGATTTAGGTTTAGTGATTTAGGGTTTTAGTGGGTTTAGGGGTTTAGAGTTTTTAGGATAGGGCATTTTTAAGGTTTGTAGGGTTTAGAGTGAGGTTTAGGGTTTTAGGGTTAGGTTTAGGTTTAGGGTTGTGTAGTTTAGGTTTTGGTTTTTTTTTAAAGAGAATAAATCATATTCAACATTTCTTCTTTCGATCAACCAAGTAACACACCAAGTTTTCTAAGACATGACAACATAGACAAAAAAATGAGCACGATAGAGCAAAAATCCATGATAACTAGTATCTATTTTGTAATGACACAATTTCATTAACAGCAGATTGGATCGACTTTTTCTTCTCTCCAGCTTCCCCTCGATCCACCTCGCCTCTCGAGTAGTCGGATCAACCACCATATCCCTGATCTCTCCCTCCGCCATCACTACGGTTGTAACCTCCATCGCTCCTCCCGCCTTCATAACCACACCGCTCCACCACCTCCATATGCATCTCCGATCCCCACCACCATTGCGATAACTCCTCGCTTTGCCTCCATCGTATCAGACTCGGACGCATGTTCCTTTCGCTGTTCTGGCATTCTTAGGGTTTAGGGTTTAGGGTTTAGGGTTTAGGTTTAGGGTTTAGGTTTTAGTTTAGGGTTTAGGATATTTTGTTTTTTTTAATAATGATCAAATTCAAATTTGACATTTCTTCTTTTCAATTTCATCAACCAAGTAAGTAAACCAGGAAGTGAGGTAATCACCTCCTTGCTAGCTAAACCCTTATGTTCCTAGGATATCTAGACTTTATACCCATTACCATTTAATCTTATATAAATCAATACATCAATAGAAGAAAGAGAACTTAACATTCATTCACTTAAGCTATAAGCACATTCTTATGTATTTATAACTAGCATCATAAAACATATTATTATTCATTTATAAGCTTTTGAAAAATAGATTTAGATTTAATAGTGATAATAGCCAAGCATATATTAAATTAAATCAACACATGCAAGCTTACATAAAGGTAATCCATTTTATTTTACTTGATTTTGAAAAGATGGATGCATGAATTCAAATGACATACCAAATTTAACATGATTGGAAAGAGGACAATCAAATATAAGCATGTGATTCATTCAACCAAACTAGTTCTTAATGACAATCAAATCAAATAAGATTATTTAAAGCAAACTAAAGATTCTTAATTAATTAAGTTTTGGATTTGATTTGATTTAAAGAGGAGAAGATAAATCATCACTTAATATTTTAAACCCATTCCCACATTAGTGATTTGATTTAATTTAAGGAAATGTAATTAAGTTGATTATATGGGTTAATGAAGTTGAACCCTTAATTAGATGAATTAATTACTCTTACCAATGTCACCTTGAGGTAATTAACTAAATAATTATGATCCAGCATGATATGCATGGAAAATAAATTTGCAATGATCCTAAGAAATAAAAGGAGCCTAATCGAATTGGCTAACGATTAATATTTAATTACATTAAGGGACTTAATTAATTACTCTTATGGTTTTTTGACACATGTGGACTAACCATAATTTCATTAAACTCTTGTAGGTTATTAAACATCTAAAGAATTATCCCATGATTTAATTAATTAATGTATGATGTGATTATGATTTCAATAAGTGATTAATTAATTAGTTAAATCTTAATTAATTTCATTTAAAAAAAGGTGAAATGAACTAAGGGGTCCCAATGGTATTCATTTACTCTTGAACAATGATTAATAAACTTAATTAACCAATTTATTACTATTCATGGGATTAATTAATTGTTAATCAACTTAAAAGAGTAGTTAAGGTTTAATTAGTCAATTTTCTTAATTAAGTGAGCAAATCCCAAGAAAATCATGGGAGAGAGGTCATCCAAATTAACCCACAAAATTTAGATTAATTTTTAAGTAATTAAAAGTAATTAAGATAATTAATTTTAATTAAACCTTATAGTTCAAAATTAATTATGATCATTTTAATTAATTCTCCTAAATACCTTTAAAATGAGTATTTTTTTTGCATTTTTATTTCTTTATGATTTTTCATGATTTTAGAAGTTTTAACCATTAAAATAATTAATTAAGCCTACTAAAGGCTAATCCTACATGACGAGGCACTTTCCATGTGGCATCACATGATTTGTTGCTTAAAATTTAGGACTGCCTACATGCATGGTTTTTCTTTCTCGATCTGATCGACGCTATGATTAATACCATAGCTTAATAGGATTAAATTAGATCGATCTAGTGGATCTAATCATGACCATCCACTCCGAACATGTAGAACAGACGGTGCCTGATCTAATGTCACGTGAGAAAACTAGAATAAAATATGATAGTAATCCCAAAAAATAAATGGAATCAATTAAAGAAATATTGAATATTTTGGAAGGAAAAAAATATGAATCATGACTAGGCTTTGATCCCAGGGAACAATCAATGTATCAAATGATTGGTAAGGAAAAGTTAAAATGAGTAATTTTACATATGAACTTTCTTTTCAATAGTTTAGTAGGAATAAAATTTGTCTTTTTCTTCAATGCATCAGGTTATGTAAAATAATAAATTTTATGGTATTGACCCAAAACTTGAGGAAAAGCTCAACCTAATGTTTGATGAGATCATTGCTACCGGTGATCATACATGGACACCTAGCTAAGAAGTTCAAGCAGATTTGTTAACATAAAAAATATTAATAATTTGTGTTTTAAGTATTGTTTTTTAAATTAAGCTAATGTGTTGATTTGAATTTACTTAAATTTAACTCATTGGTATTATTCCACTTAAATTATTTCTAGTCAATTTGATTAACTAATGAGCTAAATTGCATTTAATTATTTAATCTCATATCATTTATTTTTTTATCTAAACTATTAGGTAAGAAATTCACATCTAAAAACTATTAAGAAACTACTTCATTTTCTTAGAGAGCAGCTAGAAAATAAAACAGTTCCGTTTGACTACCAACTTTTTGGCTATTTTTGTGGTGAAAAAAGCAAAGTTGTAAAAACCAGACCGGACATAGAACCAGAAGATAGAGAGGTTCAAGGTTTAAAGATCGAATCAGGGTCAAATCAAATGATATAATAAATATTAATTTTATCTTCTATAATTTTAAAGTTAGATACACTAATACATAAATACTAACTTGTTTAAGTGAGGGAGAATGAAGTATGTCCGCCATTATTAGGTTTTGGGGTTTAGGTTTATTTTTTAATTTATTTAGTTACTTCAAGTTTAGGTTTAGGGTTTATGTTTTAGGGTTTTGGATTTTGGGTTTAGGGTTAAGGGTTTAGGGTTTAGGGTTTAGGGTTTTAGGGTTTATGCTTGTAGGGTTTAGGGTTTAGAGTTTATGGTTTAGGGTTTAGAGTTGTAGGTTTAGGGTTTAGGGTTTCAGATTTAGGGTTTATGGTTTTTTTTTAAATTAATTAAATCGGTAGGTTTAGGTTTATTTAGTTTAGTTTATATTTATTTTTGTTTATTTTTTTTTAAAAAAATTTTATTTTTAGTTTAATTTATTTATTTTATGATTATTTCTTTTAGTTTAGGTTTTTTATTTTAGTTTATTTTTTAGGTTTAAGTTTAGGTTTATTTTTATTTTTAATTGAGTATTATTTTTATTTTATTTTTTAGGTTTAGGTTTTATTTTTTATGTTTAGGTTTATGTTTTAGTTTTTTAGGTTAGGTTTTAAGTTTATTTTTACATTTTATTTTTTAATTTTGGTTTAGGTTTATTTATAATTTATTTTATTTAGTTTAGGTTTATGTTTAGGTTTTATTTATTTTAGTTTAGTTTATTTTAGGTTTATTTTAGTTTAGGTTTAGGTTTATTTTATTTTGTTTATTATAATTTTATCCTTTTTAACTTTTTTTAGTTTAGGGTTTAGGTTTTATTTTATTTATTTTTAGGTTTATTTTTTTAAGTTTAGATTTTATTTAGTTTTAATTTTTTATATTTTAAGTTTATTATATTTTTATTTTATTTCTAATTTTTTTATTTAGGTTTTTATTCTTAAGTTTATTTTATTTTTTAGTTTAGTTTAGGATTTTATTTATTTTATTCTAATTCATTTTTAATTTTTAATTTTATTTCATTTTTAAGTTTAGGTTATATTTTTATTTTATTATAATTTTGTTTGGTTTGGTTTAAGTTTATTTATTTATTTTATATTTAGGTTTTACTTAGTTTAAGTTTAGCTTTTTAGCTTTTTAGGGTTTAAGGTTTATGGTTTAGTGTTAGTTTAGGGTTTAAGGTTTACGATTTGGGGTTTGGGGTTTAGATTTTAGGGTTTAGGGTTTAGTGTTTTGGGGTTTTTTTGGTTTAGGGTTTAGGGTTTGGGTTTTAGGTTTAGGGTTCGGGTTTTAGTTTAGGGTTTAATTTTTTTGGTTTTTTAACAAAATAAATTAAGAATCATCATTTCTATTGATTTCCAAGCAACACACTAATTTTTCTAAGACACAAGCGACGACATTGATAAAAAAAGAGTGCCCATAAAGCAAATTAAAAACCCTAGATAACTAAAACCGTCTCTACTATAAAGACACAATTCCATAAGCTGCAGATTAGATCAGCCGTTCTTCAATTTCTCAAGTTCCCATCAGAACCACCCCGACCACTCGAGTTGCGGGATCCACCATCATATCTCCGATCTCTCCCTCCGACATCGCCATGACTATAACCTCCGTCACTCTTCCTGCCTACATAACCACTACTACTCTAACCACCACCTCCATATCCACTAGCACCTCAAGATTCCCCACCACCACGGTGATGCCAGCCCAACAGCCTCCACCCGATTTAGACTGAGTTGTGATGTTGTTCCTGCCATTAAGGTTCTGTGCATTCTTATGGTTTAGGTTTAGGTTTAGGTTGATTAGTTTTAGGGTTTAAGTTTATTTTTAAATTTATTTATTTACTTTAGATTTAGGTTTAGGGTTTGGGGTTTAGGGTGGTGGTTTAGGGTTTAGAGTTTTTGGGTTTATGCTTTTAGGGTTTAGGATTTAAGGTTTAGGGTTAGGGTTTAGGGTTTAACATTTTTAGGGTTTAGGGTTTAAGGTTTAGTGTTTAAGGAGTAGGATTTAGAGTTTAAGGTTTTGTTTTTTTTTTTAATTAAGTAAATCAATTGGCTTAGATTTAATTAGTTTATTTTTTATTTACTTTACCTTATTTTATTTTTTAATTTTTATTTAGGTTTATTTTATTATTATTATTATTTTTCATTTATTTATTTTAGGTTTATTTATTTTAGCTTAGGCTTTTTATTTTAGTTTTTGTTTATTTATGTTTTGAATTATGTTTATTTTTTAGTTTAGTTTTATTTTTATATTATATTTTAGGTTTAGGTTTTATTTTTTATTTTTAGGTTTAGGTTTAGATTTTAATTTTATCTTTTTAAGTTTAGGTTTTAGGTTTTTATTTTAGGTTTATTTTTAGGTTTTCTTGTTTAGTTTATGCTTAGGTTTATTTTTAGTCTATTTTATTTTATTTAGTTGTGGTTTAGGTTTAGTTTATTTTAGGTTTAGGTTTAGGTTTTATTTATTTTAGTTTATTTTATTTTAGTTTAGGTTTAGGTTTATTTTCTTTTCTTTATTTTGTTATTTTTTTGGTTTATTTTTTTTTTCTATTTAGGGTTTAGGTTTTATTTTTTTATTTATTTTTACATTTATTTTTTTGGTTTAGGTTTTTATTTAATTTTTATTTTATTTTATTTTAGGATTATTTTATTTTTATTTTATGTTTAGTTTTTATTTTATTTAGGTTTCTTATTTTTTAATTTAGATTTAGGTTTTGTTTAGTTTATTTTAATTTATTTTGATTAGTCTATTTTATTTTATCTTTAGGTTTAGGTTTTTATTTTATTTTTTTAGTTTATTTAGGTTTAGGTTATCTTATATATTTTATTTTTAGGTTTTACTTAGTTTAGGTTTAGGTTTTTAGGGTTTTGGGTTTTGGGTTTAGGGTTTTAGGTTTAGGGTTTTAGTGGTTTAGGTTTAGGGTTTGGTTAGTAGGGTTGAGTTTTTTTTTAAATTAAGTAAACCGGTATGTTCAAATTTATTTAGTTTATTTTTTATTTTTTATAGTTTATTTTATAGTTTATTTTTATTTATGTTTACTTTTTTTAGTTTATTTATTTTAGATTTATTTATTTTAGTTTAGGTATTTTATTATACTTTATTTTTTAGATTTAGGTTTTGGATTTAAGTTTAAATTTTTGTTGAGTTTTATTTTAAATTTTATTTTTTTAGGATTATGTTATATTTTTTATTTTTAGGTTTAGGTTTAGGTTTCTATTTTATTTTTGTAAGTTTAGATTTTAGGTTTTTATTTTAGGTTTATTTTTAGGTTTTATTTTTTAGCTTAGGTTTAGGTTTAGTTTTAATTCATTTTATTTTATTTAGTTTATGTTTAGGTTTAGGTTTAATTTATTTTAGGTTTTATTTATTTTAATTTAGTTTACTTTAGTTTTAATTTAGGTTTATTTAATTTTGTTTATTTTATTTTTATTTTAGGTTTAGGTTTTTTTAGTTAATGGTTTAGGTTTATTTTTTATTTATTTTTAGGTTTAGGTTTTCATTTAGGTTTTATTTTATTTTATTTTAGGTTTATTTTATTTTTATTTTATGTTTAGTTTCTATGTTATTTAGATTTTTTAATTCTTAGGTTTATTTTTTTTTTTATTTAGTTTAAGTTTTATTTATTTTAGTTTAGATTTATTTTATTTTTAGTGTCTGTGTTTAGGTTTTACTTTAGGTTTTTTATTTATTTTATTTTATTTAGGTTTTGTTTATTTAAATTTATTTGTTTTTTCATTTAGATTTAGGTTTTAAGGTTTTAGGTTTCAAAGGAGGTTTAGAGTTTAAAATTTAGGGTGTTAGGAGAGGATTTTGTGGGATTTAGAAGGTTTAGGGTTTGTAGTTTAGCCAGGGTTTGACTTGGAGAGGTTCAAAGTTTAAGGTTTAGTGGTGAATTTAGGGTTTGTTTAGGTTAGTTTAGGAGTAGTTTTAGGTTTGCTGGTAGGATTTTTAGGGTTTCATTGTTGTGGAGTGGTAGATTAAGGTCAGGTATTTGAGCCTAGGATTTTATGGTTTTTTATTTTTTTAAAATAACAGTATGTTTTCATTTAGTTTATTTTATTTATCTTATTTTAGTTTATTTTTATTTTATTTAGGTTTATTTTTATTTTATTTAGTTTAGTTTATTTTATTTAGTTTATTTATTTTAGTTTAGGTTTAATTTTATTTTATCTTTTAGGTTTATGTTTAGGTTTATGTTCATCTTTTAACTGAGTTTTATTTTATTTTAATTTTAAGGTATTTTATTTTTGTTTTTTGGTTTGGTTTCTTACCATATTTTTAGGTTTAGGTTTTATGTTTTATTTTAGGTTTATTTTTAGGTTTTACTTTTTAGTTTAGGTTGGTTATTTTAGTTTATTTTATTTTATTTAAGTTTAGTTAAGTTTAGGTTTATTTTAGTTGCTGTTTATTTAAATGGTTTAAGTTTACTAATTTTAATTTGTTTATTTTATTTTAATTTAGGTTTAGGTTATTTTTATTTTAGTGTTTAGGTTTTAGTTTTTATTTATTATTTTGTTTTATTTTTAGGTTAATTTTTTAGGTTTAAATTTTTATTTAGTTTTTATTTTATTTTATTTTAATTTATTTTATTTAATTTTTAGCTTTAAGTTAGCTTTTAGTTTAGGTTTTTATTTTATATTATTTTTTTATTTTATTTAGGTTGGTTTTATTTATAATTTATTTGTTGGTTTATTTAGTTTAGGTTTAGGTTTTAGTTTTTTATGATTTGGGTTTAGGGTTAAGGGTTTTAATGTTTTTTAGGGTTTTGGGTTTAGGTTTTTTTTAGGGTTTAGTTGTGGTTTAGGTTTGTGTAGCCAAAGAGTTTAGGGCCTTTTTTTGTTAAATTAAGCAAAAGCATGTGCCTATTTAGTTTATTTTTTTATTTATTTTTAAGTTAATTTTATTTTTTATGTTTATTTTTATCTTTTATTTTATTTCTTTTTTTATTCATAGGTTTATTTTATTCTATTTAGGATGAGTTTTATTTATTATTCTTAGTTTATTTTAATTTTTTATTTTATTTTATTTTTAAGTTTAGTTACTAAGCCTCATTCTCATTTATTTTATTTAGGTTTAGGTTTCTTTAGTTTAAGTTTTAGGTTTTAGGTGATCAGGGTTAAGATGTAGGAGGTTTTAGGTTTATGGTTTGGTCTGGGTTTTAGGTTTAGGTTTATGGTTTTGAGTTTGCAGGAGGGTTTAGAATTTGATTTAGTGGTTTTGGTTTAGGTATGGTTTGGGAGTTTTATGATTTAAGGTTTAGGGCCATTAGTCTGGGGTTTAGGAGTTTAGTTGGTTTTAGTGGTTTAGAACCCAGGGTTTAGGGCCTTATGGCCTGTGGTTTAGGTTTCCCAAGGTATTTCAGTTGGTTAGGGGCCTGGCAGGGTTTAGGCTTTAGGGGCCAGGGGCCAAGGGTTTATAATTTGGGTCTAAGGCAGCGTGGTTTAGGGCCCATGGAGTTTAGGGTTTAGGGTTTAGTTTTGGGGTTTTGGGGTTTCAACCACAAAACGACATGACAGGTATATTTAGTTTATTTTTATTAGGTTAATTTTTATTTAGTTTAGTTTATTTATTTTAGTTTAGGTTTTTTATTTTAGTTCATTTATCAGCCTAGTTTCAAGTTTGTTTTCATTTGAGTTTATTTTTATTTTTTTAGGTTTATTTTTTATTTCTTGGTCTAGGTTTAGGTTTCATTATAGAGTTTATTTTAGGTTTTATTTTACACAGGTGGTTTATTTTAGTTTATTTTATTTTATTTAGGTTTTCAGCTTTATTTTATTTTCTCAGATTTAGGAGTTTATTATTTATTTAGGTTT
The DNA here is from genome assembly GCA_021442155.1 of Cymbidium sinense. Classification (NCBI taxonomy): domain Eukaryota; kingdom Viridiplantae; phylum Streptophyta; class Magnoliopsida; order Asparagales; family Orchidaceae; genus Cymbidium; species Cymbidium sinense. Next base: position 210,668,062 of record CM038214.1, read on the forward strand.
TATTCTTAAGTTTATTTGTTTATTTTATTTTTTAGTCTAGTTTTAGGGAGTTTGTGGCCCAGGGTTTAAGTGGCCTGGGTTTCAGGGAGTGGGTTTAGTTTAGGCCCAGGGTTTAGTTTTGGTTAGTTCTGTTTGGATTAGGATTTGCAGGGAGCCCAGGGTGGGTTTGGAACTGCTTCAGGGTAGGGCTCAGGATTTAGTGGAGGTTGGGTATGAGAAGGTGGGTTTAGGTTGGGTTTAGGTTCAGTAAAGTGGTTTAATGCCTAAGATTCAGGTTTATCATTTTTTTAAAACTGAGCAAACCCATGTTCCAGTTATTTATATTTTAATTTATTTTGTTCTTTATTAGGTTTATTTTTATTTAATTAATCATTCTTAGTTTATTTTTAGGTTTAGTTTAAGCCTAGTTTATTTTTAGTTGAGTTTTATTTTATTTATTTTAATGTTTAGGTTTACATTTTGTATCATTTTAAGTTTAGGTTTTAGATTTTTATTCTTTTTACTTTTAGATTAAGTTTTAGTTTAGATTAGGTTTATTTATTTTATTTTTTAGGTTTTATTCTTAGTTTATTTTATTTTAGTTTAGTTTAGGTTTATGTTTATTTTATTTTAGTTTAATTTATTTTGAGGTTTAAGTTTAGGTTTAGTCCAGGTTTAATTTAATTTATTTTTTGTTTTATTTAGGTTTATGCCTTTAAAACGATCTTATTTAAATTTTTAGCCTTCAGGGTTTAGGGTTATGGTTGTAGGTCAGTTTAGGCCTAGTGTTTAGGGTTTGGTTTTGGTTTAAGCCAGGGTTTAGGCCTAGGGTAGGGCCCAGTGGCTTAGTGCTTTGCCCAACAGATCTCTGGCCAGTTTTAGGGCCCATACTGGGAGTGGGTTTAGGTTTGGGTTTGGTGTCAGTACTGGCCTAGGTCAGTTTCTCAGGATTTGGGCCCACGTTTAGGGTGGATTTTAGAGGTTTAGGTTTATGGTTTAGGGTGTAGTGCAGCGTTGTAGATTTAAGGTTTAGGGAGGCTCACCAGGGGTTTAGGCTTTAGGGTTTAGGATTTAGCATTTAGTGTCAGCCCAGGGTTTAGGGTTTTTTTAAAAAAACCATGTAAACCAGGGATCTAGGCTTTATTTAGTTTATCTTATATTTTTATTTAGGTTTATTTTTATTTAGTTTAATTTTATTTATGTTTTTTATTTAGGGGTGGTTTTAGTTTAGGTTTAGGTTTTAAGTTTTTATTTTAGGTATATTTTTAGGTTTTATTTTTAGTTTATTTTAATTTTTTTATTTTAGGGTTTAGGTTTAATTTTTTTTAAGTTTAGGTTTAGGTTTTTTAGGTTTTTTATTTTAGTTTAGTTTTTACTTTTATTTTATTTTATTTTTTACATTAAAGTATATGTTTTAGTTTAGGGTTTTATTTTATTTTATTATTAATTTTATTTAGGTTTAGGTTTATTTTTTTATTTTTAAAATTTTATTTAGTCAGGTTCAGGATATTAGGGTTTTAGGTTGGGGTTTAGGCTGCCAGGGCCTTTAGGGTTTAGGTTAAGCTCACTGGCCAGGTTAGATAGGTACAGGGTTTAGGGTTTTAGTAGAGCCTAAGATTTAGGGGTTCCAGGGTCAAAAAGGATTAGTGTTTAGGGTTTTAAGTTTAGGGTTCAGGGTTTAAGGAGAGTTTTAGAGTTTAAGGTTTAGGGTCAAGGTTTTTTTTATATAAATTAAGTAAACTCATAGTTTTAGGTTCATTTAGTTTATTTAGTTTTTTACTGTGTTTTATTTAGGTTTATTTTAATTTTTATTTAGTTTAGTTTATTTATTTTAGATTTATTTATTTTAGTTTAGGTTTTTTATTTTAGTTTATTTTTTAGTTTTAGTTTAGGTTTAGGTTTATTTTTAGTTTAAATTTTATTTTGATTTTATTTTTTGTGGAGCTTTATTTTTTATTTTTAGGTTTAGGTTTAGGTTTATTTTATTTCTTAGGTTTAGGTTTTAGGTTTTATTTTAGTTTTTTTTAGGTTTTATTTTTTAGTTTAGATTATGTTTATTTTAGTTTTTAATTTTATTTAGGGTTTAGTTTTAGGTTTAGGCCTAGGTTTAGTTTATTTTAGGTTTAAGTTTAGGTTTATTTATTTTAGTTTAGTTTATTTTAGTTTAGGTAGGTTTATTTTATTTTTATTTAGTTTAGGGTTTATGTTATATTTTTTATTTATTTTAGGTTTACTTTTTAAGTTTAGGTTTATTACTTTTTATTTTATTTTTTATTTTATTTTATTTTATAGTTTAGTTTATTTAGTTATTATTTTTTTTAGTTTAGTTTAGGTTTATTTATTTTATTTTAGTTTATTTTTTATTTTATATTTTATTTTATTTTTTAGGCCTAGCTTAGGCTTTAGTAAGTTTAGGTTTCTTTATTTTATTTTATTATTATTTTGTTTAAGATTTTATATTTTTTTTTAGGTTTTATAGATTATGTTTAGCTTTTTGCTTTGTGTTTTAAGTTTAGTTGAAATGCTTAGGATATAGGGTTTAGTGTTTGGGGTTGTTTAGGGAGATTTTTTTCCAGATTTTATTATTTATTAGTTTATTATTAGTAGTAGTTTTATTAGTTATTATTAGTTATTTATTATTAACTGCTTATTATCATTATTATTAGTTTAGTTTATCATTTATTATTATTACTAATCTTAGGTTATTACTTACTATTTATTGTTTATTTAGTTATTAGTTTTATTAGTTATATTATTTATTATTTATTTAGTTTATATTATATTAGTTACCGCCATTTTTATTAGTTTTATTTATTAGTTCTTATTTAGTTTATTAGTTATTTATTAGTTTTAGTTAGTTAGCATTTTATTATTAGCTTTTATTATTATTAATTAGTTTATTATTATTTTTTATGAATTTTTATTATTTTTTAGGTTTTTATTAGTAATTATTCATTATTATTTATTAGTTTTTATTTAATTGTTAGTTTGCCTTTTATTTTAGTTTAGTTTTTTTTAGGTTTGTTAGTTTTGTTTTAGTTATTATTACTTTTAGTTACTATAGTTTATTAGTTATTAGTTTATTATTAATTATTATTAATTAATTAGTTTTTTTATTATTTATTATTATGTTTTTTAGTTCTATTTCATTATTAGCTTAGTCTAGTTAATCTAGTTATTCCTTAGGTCTTAGTTTAGTCATATTATTAGTTCTGGGTTAGCTTTAATTTAGTGGTTAAGTTCCATTTATGTTTAGTTGGCCATTATTATATTATCATTTCCATTAAATTAGCCAGGTTTTAGTTTAATAGTTATGGTTTTAGTTCCTTTATTATTATAGCCATTCTTTTAGTTATTATTGGGCCATTTATTTGTGGTTTTGTATTTTTATAATTAAGCTTTATTTATTATTTTGTAGCTCTAGTTTAGTTTATTTAGTGGCTCTAGTTTATTATCTATTATTACTATTAGTTTAGTTTTTAGTCATTTATTACTTATTATTAGGTTTAGCTAGTTATTAGTTTATTTTTAATTAGTTAATCAATTGTATTTTAGATGGTCTGGTTTTAGTCTCCAAATTTTAGTTAGTTTTATTATTTAAGTTTATTATTTTAGTTTTATTAGCCTATTAGTTTTAATTATTATTATTTTAGTTTATTAGTTTTATTTAGTTTTATTTAGTTAATTTTAGTTAATTTTAGCTATTATTATTATTATTATTAGTTTTTTATTAGTTTTATTAGTTTATTTATTTAGATTTTATTAGTTTTATTAGTTATTATCTTTAATTATTATTAGTTAGTTTTATTTATTAGTTTTTAATAGTTTTATTTATCAGGTTTTTAGGTTTTATTTTTTATAATTATTTTATTATTATTATATTATTTTTAGTTAATGGGGATTTATGTTTTTGAGTTAGTTTAGGGTCCAGGTTTATTAGGTCTTTTAATTAGTTTATTTAGTTAGTTATTTATTTAGTTTATTATTGGTTTTCAGTTATTATTAGTTAGTTTTAGTTTTAGGTTTATTATTATTATTATTATTATATTAGTTTAAATTTTAGTTGTTAATAGTTAGTTAGTTTAGTTTAGTTTATTATTAGTTATTAAGTTATATTTATTATTTAGTTTATCCATTTATTATTATTATTTTTTTAGTTATTATGGTTTATTATTATTATTAATTTAGTTTAGCTTTAGTTTATTAATTAATTTAGTTTTAAATTATTATTATTATTTAGTTTACTATTATTATTAGTTATTAGTTCATTATTAGTAGTAGTTGTTACTATTAGTTTAATAAGGGGTTTAGTTTATTAGTTTTATAGTATTTATATTAGTTTTTAGTTATTATTAGTGTCATTGGTTAATATGAATATTAGGCTTAATTTTAATTAGGTTTAGTTTAGTCATTATTTAGTTTTTAATTAGTCTAGTTTATTATCAGTGGTTTAAGTTTATTATTATTATATTTATTATTTATTATTATTATTATTTTATTATTACTATTTAATTTAGTTTTATTATTAGTTAATATTATTATTAGTTTTATTAGTTTATTATTTATCATTATAGTTTATTTCATTGTTTATTAGTTATTAGTTATTATATATTAGTTAGTTAGATTTAGCCTTTTTTAGTCATTATTATTATTATTATTAGTTTAGCTAGTCTTATGGCTTAGTTTTAATTTCTATTATTATTATTATTATTATTATTATTATTATTATTATTATTATTTACTATTATTATTATTATTAGTTTATTAGTCTTATTAGTCTTGAGTTACGCTAGTTTAATCTTATTACTTTTAAATTGTCATTAGTTTAATTTTATTTGTTAAATTATTTATCATTATTTTAGTCTATTACTTTATTAGTTATTAGTTTAGTTTGTCTATTATACTTTATTATTTATTAATATTATTATTATTATTATTATTATTATTACTATTAATTATTATTAGTTTTAGTTATTATTTTTTATTAGTTTTAGTTTTATTATTATTATTATTATTATTTATATTATTATTTATTAGTTTTCTTTATTATTATTATTATTATTAGTCTTTTGGGGTTTTATTACTTATCATATTATTTAGGGCTTTAGTAGTTATTATTATTAGGTTTAATTATTAGTTTTTTATTAGTTTTATTATTGGTTATATTTATTATTTTTTTTATTAGTTTTTAGTTATTATTATAGTTATTATAACCGGGTTTAGGTATTAGTTTAATTATTAGGTTTTATTTTATTACTATTATTAAATTTCACTTTAGTTAATTTATAGTTAGTAATTATTAATCTTTATTAGTTATTATTGTTATTAGTTAGTTTGTTTATTATTATTACTATTAATTAGTTATTATTATTGTTATATTATTAGTTATTATTATATTTTATTAGTTATTTTATTAGTTTAGATTTTATTATTATTTAGTTTACTTATGTTTAGTTAGTTCTTTAGTTTTATTATTTTATTATACTTTTTGTGTCAGGTATTTTAATCCTTATTTAGATTTAGTCATTATATTTATTATCCATTCATTATTATTTATTAGTTAGTTTTCATTTTGGGCCTTTTAGTTTTCATTAGTATTGCTCTATTTTTTTATTTATTTTAGTTTTAGCTTTTTTTTTTAGGTTTATTTTTAGCTTTAGCCTTTAGTTTTTTTAGTCTTAGCTCATTTATCAATATTATTTTACTAGTTTTAGTTTATATTTTGGTCTTTTATTTTATTATTTTATTATTACTCAAATTTAGTTTATTTCAGCCTTTCTTTTAGTCATTTGTTAGTTTTCCTAGTCTTTTAATTAGTTTATTTTAGCCTCTATCTAGCTGGTAGTTAAATAGTTAGTTAATTTTTATTTGGTTTTAGTGGCTTAGTCTGAAATGTTATTGGCCTATCAGTCTACTGCAGGCCTTTATCTTTTAGGCCTTAATCATTTGTCTTAATTAATCTTAGTTTAAGCCTTCATTTAGTTTTAATTAATCAGTCTATAGTCATCTTTATTTTTTAGTCATTAGTTTGTCACTTAACCTTATTGGCCTATTTCAGCTAGCCTATTCAATTAGTTTGGTTTACTTTTATTAGTTATTGCCATTATCATTTCAGATAGTCATTAGCTTTCATTATCATAGTCATTAGTCTTTTATCACTTCATTATTATTAGTTTATCACATTTGTCATTATTATTAGTTTATTTATTGGCTATACTGTAGCTTTATTTTATTATTATTTATTAATACTATTAATTATTTATCATTAATTATTAGTACATTATTAGCATTATTATTATTATTATTATTAATTATTATTATTATGTTATTAGTTATTTTATTTGTTACTAGTTTATTATTAGTTTAGTTATTAGGTTTTAGTCTCTGCTATTATTTAGTTAGTTTAGTTGGTTATTATTTATTAGGTTTTTAGTTTTATTTAGTTATTATTAGTTTAGATTACTTTATAGGTTTAATTAATTAGTTTTGGTTATTAGTTTATTATTTGTTTTATTATTAGCCTAGGTTTATTAGTTAGGGTTTAGTTAGTTATTAATTCCTTTAGCTATTTAGCTATTATAGTTTATAGTTTATTTTATTATTAGTTTATTATTATTATTATTATTATTATATTATTATTAGTTTAGTTTTAAGTTAATTATTAGGTTAATTTCATTTATGTTTGTTTAGTTTTAGTTTTAGTTTATTATTTATTAGTTTATTTTTAGTTTTATTATTAATTTAGTTATTAGTTTATTATTAGTTTTATCGTTTAGTTTTATTAGTTTACTATTAGGTTTATTTAGGTTTTAATGTTATTAGGTTTATTATTTTATTATTTAGTTTAGTTATTATTAGTTATTATTAATTTTTACTTATTATTTAGTTATTATTATTATGTTATTTGTTTATTAGTTTTTATTAGTTTATTAGCTATTATTATTATTATTATTATTAGTTTTATTATGGGTTTAGTTTAGTTTTTATTAGTTATTATTATTAATTTTATTTAGTTTATTAGTTTTAGTTTAGTTAATTATTTATTAGTTTAGTTAGTTGGTTTAATATTTAGGTTTTATTAAGTTTTTATTAACATTTATTAGTTATTATTATTATTAGCTATTAGTTTAGTTATTATTAAATTTTAGTTAGTTTATCATTAGTTAGTTTATTATTAATTTATTCTGATTAGTTTATTAGTTTATTCTTAGTTATTAGTTTGGTTGTTATTATTTAGTTGTTAGTTCATTATTAGTTTAGTTAGTTTTAGGTTTTTTTTAGTTATTTGTTTATTAGTTTACTCAGTTATTAACTATTTAGTTATTTAATTTTTATTAGTTTATTTTTTTGGGTTTTAGTTTATTAGTTCAAATTTAGTTTTATGGGTTTAATTTTATATTTAGTTATTATTAGTTATTATTTATTATAATAATTAGTTACTATTAGTTTTATTAGGTTTATTTAATTATTATTAGTTTTATTTAGGTTTTAATTATTGTTTTATTAGTTGGTTTATTAGGTTTATAATTTTTATTATTAGGTTTTTATTATAATAATAATATTTATTATTATTAGTTATTAGTTTAGTTTATTATTATTTATTTATTAGTTTATTAGTTACTTTTTAGTTTTAAGTTTATTATTAGTTTTTTATTAGCTATTAGTTTTGTTTAATATTAGTTAGTTTGGTTATTATTAGTTATTATTTAGATATTCAATTTTTAATTTATTAGTTTAGTTAGTTAGTTATTAGTTTGGGTTTAATTTAGTTAGTTGGCTTAGTTTATGGGTTTAATTATTAGTTTATTAGGTTTAGTTATTATTATTAATTTTAGTTAGATTTTATTAGGGTTTAGGTTTTAGAGTTATAGGTTTTAGGGTTTAGGATTTAGGGTTTAGGGTTTTGGGTTTAACAGTTTAGGGTTTAGGGTTTTAAGCATTTAGGGTTTAGGGTTTAGGTGGTCTAACATTCAGGTTTTATTTTAGGGTTTAGGGTGGGTTTCTTATTTTGTTTATTTTTAATAGAGAACAAATTCATATTCAACAGTTCTTCTTTTCAATTTCATCAACCAAGTAACACACCAAGTTCTCTAAGATAGATGCCACGACATTGATAAAAAATGAGAACGCATAGAGCAAATCAAAAAACCTAGATAACTAGAACTCGCTATTGTAAAGACACGCTCATAAGGCAGATCGAATGACCGCTTCTTCGCTTTCTCAACCATCAAAACCACCCCGACCTCTCCTAAATCGGGATCCACTATCATATCCCCGATCTGTCCCTCGACCACCACCATGGATGTAACCTTCATTATTCCTCCCACCTCCACAACCACCACTACTCCGACCACCACCTCCATATCCACCAACACCTCTAGATCCCCCACCACCACTGAGATAACCACTGCCTCCACCTTTGCCTCCACCACTAGATCTAAATTGAGCTTGATGGTGATGTTCCTACCATCAAGGTTCTACCCATTCTTATGGTTTAGGTATATATTGTAGGGTTTTTAGTTTATTATTAGGATTTAATTTAGTTACTTTAAGAGTGGGGTTTGGGGAAGTTTAAGGTTTAGGATTTGGGTTTAGTTTAAGATTTTAGGGTTTATGCTTATGTCAGGGTTAGGGTTAGGTTAGGGTTTAGGGTTTAGGGTTTAGGTTTAGAGTTTGGGGTTTAGAGTTAGGGTTTAGGGTTTAGGATTCGGTTTAGTGTTTAGGCTTTAAGGAGGGTTGAGGGGTCAGGGCCAGAGGTTGGGGTTTAGCCTGGTTTAGGTTTTAGGGTTTAAAGCCAGTGGTTGGGGTTGATTCTGGCCTAGGGCTCAGCTTAGTGGTTTAGTCCAGATTTAGGATATGGAAAGTAGTTTAGGGCCCAGGGCCTAGTTTAGGGTAGTGTCCAGTGATCTTTAGGGTTTAGGGTTTAGAGTCCCGGGTACCACTGCAAGTTTAGTGTTAATTTTAGGGTTTATGGTTTAAAAAAAAATAAAAGCAAACCAGTAGGTTGATTTTATTTAATTTATTATTTTATTTATCTTTAAATTTAATTTTCTTTTAGGTTTAGGCTCAGGTTTTTTGTTTGGTTTAGCCTTTAGCTTTTATCTTTTATTTTATCTTTATCTTATTTAGGTTTGTTTTATTTATTTACTTTATATCTTTATAGTTTAGGTATAAGGTTTTAGGGTTTAGGGCCCAGGGCCCAGGGTTTGGTGTTTAGGGTTTAGGGTGCAGGGTTGTGGCCCAGGGCCCACCCATCATGGTCGGAGCCTTAGGCCCAGGGTCTTTAGGGCTCAGGGCTCAGTGGGCCCAGGGTTTAGGGATGGCTCAGGATCTTGGGCCTAGGGCCTAGGGTTTAGGTGGTAGGGCCTAGGCCCAGGCCTGTTATAGGGTTATAGGCCTGCCCACCCTTTAGGGTTTTGTTTAATTTTTCTTTTAGTTTAGAAAAATTATTATTTTAAACCAAAGCAGTGGGCTCTTTAGTTTATTAGTTTATGTTATTTATTTTAGTTTTTAGGTTTTCTTTATTTAGTTTAGTTTATTTATTTTAGGTTTATTATCTTTCAGGTTTCTATTTTAGTTTATTTTTTAGGCCTTTAAGTTTAAGTTTAAGTTTATTTTTTTAGTTTAGTATTATTTTATCTTTATATTTTAGGTTTAGGTTATATTTTTTATTTTAGGTTTAGGTTATGGTTTTAATTTATTTTTAGGTTTAGGTTTTGGTTTTATTTTTGATTATTTTAGGTTTTAGTTTTAGTTTAGGTTTAGGTTTATTTTAAGTTTATTTATTTTATTTTGGTCTCTGGTTTGGTTTAGGTTTAGTTTATTTTAAGATTAGGTTTAGGTTTATTTTATTTTATTTTAGTTTAGGTTTCTCTTTAGTTTAGGGTTTACATTTTATTTTAGATTTATCTTTTAAGTTTAGGTTTTATTTAGTTTTATTTTATTTTAATTTAGTTTTATTTTATTTAGTTATATTTACTTTAGGTTTTATTTTTTAGTTTAGTTTAAGTTTTATTTATTTTATCTTATTTTAGTTTTTTTTTATTTTATTTATTTTTAGATTTAGGTTTAGGTTTACTTTTAGTTGAGGTTTTTATTTTTTTTATTTTTCATTTTTTTGGTTTAGGTTTTTTTATTTATTTTATTTTTATATTATATTTAATTTAGGTTTAGGTTTTTTACTTTTTTGGGTTTAGGGTTAGTTGATAGTTTAGGGTTTAGGGTTTGGGTTTTTGGTTTTAGAGTTTAGGGATTAGGGTTTAGTGTTTTAGTGTTTAGGGTTTTGGGCTTCTAGGGTTTAGGGTTTAGGGTTTAGGGTTTAGGATTTAGGGTTTAGGGTTTAAGTTTTAGGTTTAGGGTTTAGGTTTTAGTTTAGGATTTAGGGTTTTTGGTTTTTTTTAGTAGAGAATAAATTTAGATTCAACATTTCTTCTTTTTGATTTCATCAACCAAGTAACATACCATGGTTTCTATGACACAAGCGATGACATACATAAAAAATGAGCAGACATAGAGCAAATCAAAAACTCTAGATAACTAGAACCATCTCTACTGTAAAGACATTGTTCCATAAGCAGTAGATCCGATCAGCCATTCTTCAATTTCTCTAGTTCCCATCATATCCCTGATCTATCATCCCAACGCAACCATGACTGTAACCTCAGTCGCTCCTCCCACCTCCCTAACCACCACTGCTCTGACCACCACTTCCATATGCACCAGCACCTCTAGATCCCCCACCACCACTGTGATAACTGTCGCCTCCACCTTCGCCTCCACTGCCAGATCTAAACTTTACCTGATAGGTAAGGATATTCCTGCCGTCAAGGTTCTACCCATTCTTAGGGTTTAGATATTTTAGTTTTATGGTTTAGGTTAAAATTTTAATTTATTTAGTTACTTTATGTTTAGGTTTAGGGTTTCAGGTTTTGGTTTTGGGTTTAGGGTTTAGAGTTAGGGTTTAGGGTTTAGCATTTAGGGTTTATGGTTTAGGGTTTTTGGGTTTATGCTTTTAGAGTTAGAGTGTAGGTGGATTTAGTTTAGTGTTTAAGGTTTAGGAGTGTTTAAGGTTTAATGTTTTTTGGTTTAAAGTTTATGGTATGGTTTAGGGTTTTTTAGAGGGTAGGTTTAGTGTCAGTTTAGGTTTTATTTAGTTTAGTTTAGTTTAGTTTTATTTTATTTTATCTATTTTTAGTTTAGGCTATAGGTCTTAGCCTGGGTTTCATTTTATTTTATCTGGATCAGCTTATTTATTTTAATTTTAGGTTATTTAGAGGTTTAAATTTATATTTTAGGCCTGTTTGGAGTATGATTAGTAAGTGGTTAGGATTTTGTTAGTTTTAGGGTTGGACCCTTTAAATTAAGTAAACTTGTAGGTTTATGTTTATTTAGTTTATTTAGTTTATTATTTTATTTTATTTTTATATATTTTATTTTTTATTTAAATTTTGGTTATTTTTAGTTTAATTTATTTATTTTAGTTTAGGTTTTTTTATTTTAGTTTATTTTTTAGGTTTAGGTTTAGATTTAAGTTTATTTTTTAGTTTAGTTTTATTTTTATTTTATTTTTTAGGTTTAGGTTTTATTTTTTATTTTTATGTTTATGTTTAGGTTTTTATTGTATTTAATTTTTTGTTTTGGTCTTAGGTTTTTATTTTTGGTTTACTTTTATGTTTCATTTTTTAGTTTAGGTTTAGATTTATTATTAGTTTATTTTCTTTTATTTAGTTTAGGTTTAGGTTTAGGTGTAGTTTATTTTAGGTTTAGGTTTAGGTTTTATTTATTTTGATTTAGTTTATTTTAGTTTAGGTTTGGATTTATTTGATTATTAGTTTAGGGTTTAGGTTTTTTTTTACTCTAGCATTTAAATAAAAACCTAAACCTAAAAAATAAACCTAAAAATAAATAAAAAATAAAACCTAAACACGAAACTTGGAAAAAACCTAAACCTTAAAAAATAAAATAATATAAACATAAACCTAAACAAAAACAAACTAAATTGAAATAAATAAAACTCAAACCTAAACTCAAAATAAACTAAACCTAAAAAAAGAAAATAAAACCTAACTCTAAAAATAAAATAAAAATAAAACTGAATTAAAAAATAAACCTAAACGTAAACCTAAACCTAAATATAGACAAAAATAAAAAAACTAAAATTAAAATAAATAAACTAGAAATAAATAAACTATACTAAATAAAAATAAAAAATAAACCTAAATAAATAAAATAAAATAAACTAAAATAAATAAAAAAATAAATTAAATAAACTTAAACCTACTGGTTTACTTAATTTAAAAGAATAATTAAAATAAATAGTATAAAATAAACCTAAACCTAAACTAAAATAAATAAAACTTAAACCTAAACCTAAACCTAAACCTAAACTAAGTAAAATAAAATAAATAAAAATAAACAAAACCTAAAAACAAACTAAACTGAAATAAATAAAACCTAAACCTAAACCTAAAATAAACTAAACGAAATCCAAAACCTAAACCCTAAATAAGATAAAATAACCTAAAAATAAACCTAAATAATAAAATAAAACCTAAAAATAAACCTAAAATAACAACCTAAAAGCTAAACCTAAAAAAAGAAAATAAAAACCTAAACCTAAACCTAAACTAAATAATAAACATAAATCTAATCCTAAACATAAAAAATACACTAAAAATAAACTAAACTAAATAAAAATAAAAAATAAAATAAACTAAAATAAATAAATAAATAATCTAAATAAACCTATAACCTACCATTTTACTTAATTTAAAAATAAACCTAAATTAAAACTTGAACCCTAAACCTAAAACCTAAACCATAAACCCTAAAAAAATAAAAAAAATAAAAAACCCTAACCCTAAACCCTAAACCCTAAACAATAAACCAAAAATCTAGAACCCTAAATCCCAAACCCAAAACCCTAAAACCCTAAGCCACAAATCCAAAACCTTAAACCCTAAACCTTATACCCTAAACCCTAAAAATACTAAACCCTAAAGATTAAACACTAAACCTTAAACCCTAAACCCTAAACCTTAACCCTAAGCCCTAACCCTAAACTAAAACTATAAAACCTAATCCTAAAACCTAAAACCTTAAAACTAAACCTAAACCTTAAACACTAAACCTTAAAACTAAAACTCTAAATCTAAACTAAACTAACTAAACTTAATCTAAACTTAACCCTAAACTAATAAACAACTAAACTTAAACCTAATTAACTCAACCTAACCTAAACCTAAACTAACATAACCTAAATACTAAATAAACCTAAAACTTAAACCTAAAACCTAAATCTAATTAACCTAAAATATAAACCCTAATTAAAACCTAAACCTAAAGTTTAATCTAAACCCTAAACTAACACTAAATCCTGTTAACCAAAACCCTATACCCTATACCTAAATCATAAAACCCAACACCTAAACCCTAACCCTAAACTCTAAACCTATAAAGTTTAAAATCCTAAGCTAAACCTTAAACCTACCCTAAAACCCAAACCCTAAACCCTAAGCCATAAACCCTAAAACTAAACCTAAAGTAACTAAATAAATTTAAAAGTAAACCTAAACTCTAAAACCTAAAAAACCTAAACATAAACCTAAACCCAAAGAATCAAGAAACCATGATACAGAACATCACCATCAACCAGCCTAAGATCTGCTGGAGGTGAAGGCAGATATAAATGAGTGGTGGTGGGGGATCTGGAGGTGTTGGTGGATATGGAGGTGGTGGTCAGAGTAGTGGTAATAATGGAGGCAGGAGGACCGATGGAGGTTACTGTCATGGTGGTGGTGGAGGGAGTGATCAGGGATATGATGGTGGATCCCACTACTCGATAGGCCGGAGTGGTTCTGATGGGAATAGGAGAAACTAAAAAATGATCGATCCTATCTGTTACTTACAAAAATTTGTCTTTATAGTAGAGACAGTTCTAGCTATCTAGGGTTTTCAATTTGCTCTATTAGTGCTCATTTTTTATCATTATTGCCGCTTATGTCTTAGAAAACTTGGGTGCTACTTGGTTGATGAAATCAAAAAGAAAAATTATTAAATCTGAATTTACTTTCTATTAAAACAACTGTAAACCTAATTAAACCCTAAACCTAAAACTTAAACCCTAAACCTTAAACCTTAAACCCTAAACCCTAAATCCTAAACCCTAAAAACCCTAAACCCTAAAAACTAAACCCTAAACCCTTAACCCTTAACCCTAAACCCTAAACCTTAAAATCCTAAATCCTAAACCTTAAACCCTAAACCCTAAGATCATAAACCCTAAACCCTAAAACCTATAACCTACAACCCAATCCCTAAACCCTAAACCCCAAACCCTAAACCCTAAACCCTAAACTAAGCTTAAACCCTAAACCTTAATCCTAAACTAACCATAAAACTTAGCCCTAAACCCTAAGTCATAAAACTTGAATAAAGATGTCATTAGGAGTAGATCTAAAGAATGACCTAATCCTAACATAGTTATGGTAACTAAAGAAAATGTCTTCAATAGACTTTTCTTTAACTATTGGAGATTTGAATACCCTAAACCCTAACCCTAAATCATATTATAATACCATATATTATAGTATAATGTAGCATCATATATTTGAGCATGTAGTGATGTGTTTTTAGATGTTATAAGATGTTTTGAAATATTTTTTGTATATTATGGTATTATGCTCTATAGTCTATATTAATATAAATCATAAAAATATTAATTTAATAAATCAGATGATGAAATTATTTAAATTTGAAGTGGGAATTAGGTTGTAATACCAAAGGTGTGCTACACTGCTTGTAATCTAAAAGGTAAGATTTTATGTTCAAAATAAATATTATATGTTGAGTATAGTATAGCATCATATATCATAATATATTGTTGTGCATTTTAAATTCTTTTAGTATTTTACAATCATACAAGCTTAGCATTATTTATAAAATTTTTGATTTAGACTTTAAAATGGTGGAATTTGGCCAAATTCATAATAGGTAGAGCAAGGAATCATAATATATTATTTAAATTTAAAATATATAATTGATATGACTAAAATATATAGTTTTTTATTTTTTAGACAAATTTTATGATTTTTTAACTTAACCAATCCCTTGTGATGTGATATGTAATATAACATATTATAATATGTTATAGTGTATTATAATATAGGATGACATAACATAGTGTAGCATCATGCATTATAGTATACTATTTTGTATTACTACTTGTTGTTTAGCATAATTTAGTTTGTTATAGTATGATGTAGTAGAGTTTGTACTAGTATAATTCATAAAAATACTGATTTATAGGCTGAGATGATGGGATTTAGCCAAATTTAAGGTAAGCTTTAGGGAACATCATTGGGGTGTGCTATGGTGTGTCATTTAATCAAAAGAATGGAATTTTGCATCGAAAATAAATGTTCATTTTTCAACCTAATTTTATAAATTTTGTTCTTAAAGTGATTCATTTTAAGGTGTAATGTAAGACAATATATTATATGAAAGCATAAAATATAATGTACATAACAATATAACTTCACATATATATGAATGTGGTGGTGTGTTACTAAATGTTATTGTACATTTTAGTATGTTTTAGTTTTGTTATAATACATTGGGTCAAAACTCACAAAAATGTAAATTTGAATGTTGAGATGGAAGAATTTGACCTAATTCACTACACACACTAAGAAGCAACACCAAAATTATGCTATTTTGTACCATTTATAATAGAAAAATAATAATTTTACATCGAAAATGAACATTATTCATATTTTGAGAAAATTTTGTTATTTGTTCCTTTTAAGTGTGTCTAATGAGATTTACTACTAGACAATATATTATATTATAGCAAATTAGAATATAACATCATATATTATAATATAATATATTGTGTTAATTCACACTATAATATATTTAGAATGATATTGTATAATAGTTTGAGAACCATCACAAATCATACAATGTTGATTACAATATTAAGATGATGTAATTTGAATACATTGTTAGCTTTTGGTTGAAGTATTAAACGTGCATAAGAGAAGAAATATGATTTGATGTGAATTCCATGTCAAAGGCATGGAGGGAGATCCGTTAGGGTATTGCACATGCATAGAACATGACATGTGAGGGGTCTATATTGACGGCATAGAAGAATAAAATCTACTGGGGATAAGGTTTGAATTTGATTTGATTATATGATTTGTAGAAAGAAGATCCATTGGAGATAAGAATCTATAATCCACCGTGGATTAAGATCGAATCAACTTTGATTTATTTTATTTTAATTGATGTGGAGGCACATCTAATAGAGATATGGGCTCAAGTTTGTTAGGGATTAGGTATATGAACCTTCCACTAGGGAAGTAGGTTCGGGCCATCCATTGGGGATTGGGATTTGAGTTTGATTTCTTAGATTTGTTTGGGGATGTAACTATTGGGAATAAGAGTTTGATTGGATTTGTTTAATTTAAACTTTACTAGGGGAGTTGGTTTAATTTGGCTCCATTAGGGAGGCTACTTTTGAATTTGAATTATTTACTTGACTTATTTATATATGATTTGGGGCTCCACTAGGGAGAAGGGTATGATTTAACTCCATTGGGAAAATCATATTGGGTTTAATTTAATCTAAGTTAATGTATGGTCCTTATCGGTGTTCAATGGACCCACTGTATCTATCAACCTCAACCTCTCTGGTTTACAAATCCAAAGGGATAGTCTATCGATTGTGGGATAGAGCTTGCCAACATAAGGGGTTGCCTTCGGTATGCAATGACTATGTTAGGAAGAAGTCATAGCAAACTTACATCTTCCAAAACAAGGAGCAACCACTGGGGTGACCTATTGGATGCACAATAAATCAAACTTGACCTAAGGTGACTACTGAGTGAATGCCACTGGGGACTTATTTCAACTCAAAAGTAGTCAATATTAATTTTATCTTAATTTAATGTGATTTAATATGGTTTATTTGGTTTAGTTTGATTTTCAATTGAGGGCATATCTACTGGGAATGTGAGCTCAATCAAATTTGATAGATTTAATTTATGGACCATGTTGGTGTGCGATGGACCCATTGAGAAGGGGCTATATCAGACTTATCCTATCTTAGATTTACAAATCCAAATGGATAGCCTACTGGCAGTGGGGTAGAGCTAGCCAACCTAAGGGGTTGCCTTTTGGTGTGCAATGGTTGTCTTAGGAAGAAGGCATAGCAGACTGACATCTTTTAAAGCATGAAACAACCGCTGGGGTGATATATTGGTAGCACAATAAATAGATCCCAACTTAGGGGTGACTACTGAGTGAATGCCACTCGAGACATATATCAACTCAAGAGTGTAAGGCGAGTCTTATAGGGAGTTTTACTAACACTACCCTAAAGATAAGTTGCCCGCTTGGGAAAATGTACCACTATTGGTGTCCTCCAAATCCACAAGTGAATATATATTTTGTTCATATGTTTGTATGGACCCTGTTAGTGTGTGAGGGACCACAGAAGGGGCTATGTCCTTAACTTATCTCAATTTATGGACCATAGAAGAATCTGCACATCCACAAGATGAATAATCCACCACATGAATGGTTACTAGAAAAGGGGAACTATCCAATCCGATATTAGTATGGGTAGTGTTTAAATGGTGTCGCAAAATACATGATCTAAATATAGTGCCCACTGGGGTGCGCTAGGTTATCCCGAGCCTTTGAAAAAAGAAAGCCTATAGGTGTGGCCAACTCAAAGAGAAAGCATACAGACTTACATCTACCATGAGTGGTGTATCCTAAGGTGCAAAAACCAACCAACCTAAAGCATATTAAAATATAATGTAAATAATAATGTAATTTCACATATATATGAATGCGGTGGGGTGTTACTAAATGTTATTGTACATTTTATTATGTTTTACTTTTGTTATAATTCATTGGGTCAAAACTCACAAAAATGTTAATTTGAAGGTTGAGATGGAAGAATTTGGCCAAATCGATTGCACACACCAAGAAGCAACACAAAAATTATGCTATTTTGTACCATTTCTATTAGAAAAATAATAATTTTACATCCAAAATGAACATTATTCATATTTTGAGAAAAATTTTTATTTGTTCCTTTTAAGTGATTCTAATGAGGTATAATGTTAGACAATATATTATATTATAGCAACTTATAATATAACATCATATATTATAAAATAATATAGAGTGTTAATTCACACTATAATATGTTTAGCATGATATTGTATAATTAAGCTTGCACCATCACAATCGTAAAATGTTGATTACAATCTTAAGATGATGTAATCTAAATGAATACATTGTTAAGCTTTTGGTTGAAGTATTAAAGGTGGGAATAAGAGAAGAAATAAGATTTGATGAGAATTCCATGTCAAGGACATGGAGGGAGATCCTAGGGGATCACACATGCATGGACATGACATGTGAGGGTCACGAAGGAACGAAGAAGAAAAGTTGTTGGGAATAAGGTTTGAATTTGATTTGATTATATGATTTATGGAAAGTAGATCAACTAGGGATAAGAATCTATAATTCACTAGGGATTAAAATCAAATCAACTTTAATTTTTTTTATTTTAATTGATGTGGAGGCACATCTGCTAGAGATATGGGTTCGAGTCTGTCGGGGATCGAGTATGTGAACCTTCCACTAGGGAAATAGGTTCGGGCTATCCACTGGATTTTAGGATTTGTGTTTGATTTCATAGATTTTTTTGGGGATGTATCCACTAGGGATAAGAGTTTGGTTGGATTTCTTCTATTTAGACTCTAATATGGGAGTTGGTTAAATTTGTCTCCACTGGGGAGATTTGTTTTGAGTTTGATTTATTTCTTTGACTTATTTATATATGATTTGGGCTATATGGGGAGAAGGTGTGATTTAAATCTATCGAGAAAAATTAGACTAGGTTTAATTTAATCTAAGTTAATGTATGGCCCCTGTCGGTGAGCGATGGACCCACTAAGAAGGTGATATATCAGGCTTGACCTACCTCAGGTTTAGAAATCCAAGGGATAGTCTACCAGCTACGGGGTAGAGCTAGCCAACCTAAAGGGTTGCCTTTCGGTGTGCAACGACTGTGTGCTAGGAAGAAGGCGTAGCAGCCTTACATCTTCCAAATCGAGGAACAACCACTGTGGTGACCTGTTGGATGCTCAACAAATCAAACCTAACCTAGCACGACTACTAAGTAAATTCCACTGGGACTTATGTCAGCTCAAAAGTAGCTAGGATTCATTTTATCTTAATTTCATGTGATTTGATATGGATTGTTTGCTTAATTTGATTTTGAATTAAGTGCATATCCACTGGGGATGTGAGCTCGATCAAATTTGATAGACTTAATTTATGGACCATGTCGATGTGCGATGGACACACTGAGAAGGGGCTATATCGGACTTATCCTTTCTCAGATTTACAAATCCAAAGGAATAGTCTACTGGCCGTGAGGTAGAGCTAGCCAACCTAAGGGGTTTCCTTTCGATGTGCGAAGGTTGTGCTAGGAAATAGGCATAGTAGACTTACATCTTCTAAAGCAAGGAATACTAGGGTGACCTATTGGGCATAATAAATAGAACCGACTTAAGGGTTACTACTAGTGAATGCCGCTAGGGACTTATATCAACTCAAGAGTAGTCGACAATTCCTATAGGAGTTTTAACACCGCCTAAAGATAGGATGCCCGCTTGGGAGAAAAGGTATAAGGGTGTTTTCCTAATCCACAAGTGAATATATATTGTTTATATGTTTGCGACCACTGGTGCAGGTGGGACCACACAGAAGGGGCTATGTTGGCCTTCCTATCTCGATTCTTGGACCAAGGGAATATGCACATCCACGATGGATTCTTTGACCACATGGGTGGTTAATGGAAACAGAACTATTTAATCGATAGTAACCTAGGTAGTGTCTAAATAGGGTTGCAAAGGCTGTGATCCAAATATAGTGCCCACAAGGGAGGTGCTACTAGGGGCATTATCCTGAGCCATGGAAAAGAAAGCCTATGAATGTATGGTGGCCAACTCAAGGAGAAAGCGTAGCAGACTTAGATTTGCCATGAGTGGTGTATCTTAAGGTGTGAGAACAAACCAACCTAAGGTGTATTTATTAACATGAGTGGTTTATCCGTTAGCATAGTGAGAATCAACCAACCAAAGGTGCCCATCGGTCTACAATGATCAATCTAGAAAGAAAGCATGTAGGCTTGACTTTTCAAGGATCATCGATAATATCATCTAGGCAAATATTATCGACCTAGAGAGACTACTGCAGGAGCCCTAAGGAAGGACTAGACCAACTTGAAGCAGAGGAAGGAGCCACTAGGGGACTTATCCTAAACCTCAAATATACTCAACCTAGTGCACAAAGGAATCCAAGAAGTAGACTCACATCCTCTTAAACTAAAACGGGGTGAGACTTATCACATGTAGTAATGCCTACAAAATAATACAAGATGCTCTTAAGATGTAGTGGCCAAGTAAGAAAACCAAAGACTTACATTCTTGAAAGCAAGAAGACCACTAGGGTGACAAAGGTAGCACCGACACCTAGAGCTATTGAGTGAGTGCCACTGGGGCGTTATCTCAACTCAGAGTAGCCCGAGATAAAAGATATGTATTTGTTTTATATGTTAGTGTGTAGTTTGTGTTTATGTTATGTCAATGAAAGATAGGATGCTGCTTGGGTTCGTTACACATAACCTAAACACATCATGGTGGATTATGAAACAAGAATACTTTCAACATGGAAGAAATTGAATTTGAAATGAAAATTTCATTGATGATAATTATTTATTTCTTTAAGTACAACCCATTGATTGAGAGCATTGGGCCCTCTCCCTTATGATTAATAAGTTCATAAGATAAACCTTGGTAAGCTTTCTCTATAGCAAAGGGCCTTCCTAAGTGGCTTCAAACTTGCCTCCCATGGTACGACGGGCAACAATTCTCCTTAGAACTAAAATAAGCTCTCTACTTGAAAAGCTCTAAGGACCAACTAACTCTTATGAGCTTGAATCATTTTAGCTTTGTAAAACTTGAGATTTTGGCAACAATCTATCTCCTTAGAACTAAAATAAGCTCTCTTACTTGAAAATCTCTAGGACAGCCAATAGTATCCTAGTCTCTTGATCTTGGATTTCATCTTCAGACCAGATTGGTTGGCTTCACATAATCCTGAGTGTACCTAAGTCATGATCTTAAGGGCTTCATGCTTGTCTAAATAACATAACCACATATGATCGAAAGATTGCCGATACAAGACATCATCCACAAGAGCATAGGAAAGTGCTCTCTGCTTCATCTAATGGGCTTAGGACTTCTCTTGAGGTAGTTTACCTTTATTTAGGTAATCCATGAATGGTTGCCTCCAATCTAACTCCTCATCCTTCTTGGTAATGGCAACCTTCTCTTCAAGAGAGTACTTTTTGATGATTTTAATATCAATAAGGAATAAGACTTGTCTAATTTGAACCTTTATTGATATGAACTTATCCTCCGGACATGCCAACTCCTTGGAAAGCTTGGCTAAAGCATACACTATGATGTTCTCTTCTTGAGGAATCTTATTAATGGTAACCTTTTGGATTTGGCAATTATGGTGTACTTATGGTAGTGATGGAGCTTAGGCTTTATAACCTTATAAGACCCAATAATTTGGTTGATAACTAGCTAAGAATCCTCGAAGATGTTGATGTTATGGATGCTTAGAGTAATGAATAACTCCAGAATAGCAATCTGAGCCTCATATTTGACTTCATTATTAATACAAAGATTGGACAGATGATATGAGAATCTCATCACATCGCAGTCTAGAGTTAAGAGAACTAGTCCTACCCCTGCCTTTTTTAGAATAGTTGATTGTGATTCTTCTCCTCTTTGAGATGAAGCCATGCCATCAAAGTACATTCCCAGTGGTGAATGCTAGTATCCCCTAAGTTCATGATTTATTCATTGAGGAGATCATCATTAAGCAGAGAATCAATAAGAAGTGGGTGTACTATTAAGAAATCTGCTAGTGCTTGTCCATTCACTACACAAAGGGGTACAAAGGTAATGTCAAATTGCGAGAGGATCATGGATTATAGTGCCAACTGTTCGGATAGCATCGAAAGTGTAATGAGATATTGTAGTGGATTGATCATACAAATTAAGTTCACCTTATGAGGAAGCATGTAGTACTGTAACATTTGGGATGCAAAGATTAAAGCTAGGCAATGCTTCTTAATGGGTGGATAATTATCCGGAGCAAAGATTAGATGACGGCTAAGATAGTAGAGTATGTTTTCCTTCCCTTCATCATTAGCTTAGGCCAACAAAGCACCAATGGAGTCATCTAACACAAGAGTGTAAAGTATTGCCTTGATAAATGCTTGAACCAACAACATCATCAAGTAATGCTTCATGTCTTTGAAGGCATGCTCACACTTGTCATCCCACTTGAACTTGGCATTCTTTTTGATAAGTGCTAAGAATGGCTGACATCTTCCTGATATGTTAGATATAAAGCATCTTAGATACTCCAATTGACCTTGGAATGATCTGAGTTGAGTTAAACTTTTAGGGGGTGACATTTCTAATATAGGCTTGATCTTCTTCAGATCGATATAGATTCCCTACTGTCGGACAACAAACCCAAAGAATTTCTTTGAAGCTACTCTGAATGCACATTTTAGGGGGTTCATTTTGAGGTTAAATTGTCCTAACTATTCAAAAACTGCTTCAAGTCAAAGAGATGGTCATCCTTTTCTCTACTTTTGACCATAAGATCATCGACATAGTACTTGACTTGATGATGAATGAGTTCATCAAGATGAAATAGCTCCGGGTATGTACCACATTTTAAGGCTGAAAGGCATGCCCTTATAGCAATAGATTCTGATCGAGGGTTCTAAATGTAGTGTTTCTTTCATGTTTAGGTGCCATCTTTATTTGATTATATCTAGATTAGCCATTCATGAAAGAGAAGGCTACATGAGATGAGGCAATGTCCACTATCAACTCTGGGATTGATAGTGAAAATTCATCTTTTAGACATGCCTTATTTAAATCCCTAAAATCAAAGCATATGTGAATTTGGCCAATTTTTTTAAAATGGGATGACACTGGCTAAACAGGTAGGGTATTATTCTTCCTGGATGAAGCCAACATCGATCAATTTCTTGACTTCATAAATGACCTGTTGTTCTATGTCTACTCACATACGTCTTGGAGCTTATTTGATAGGGTTAGCACTAGGCTCTATTGCTTGTTTATGGACCACTACGTCAGGAGCTAATCCAGACATCTCTTGATAACTCCATGTAAACTAGTCTTTAAAATTAGTCAATAGCCTAACTAAGTCATTGATTTTAATTTCATTCAACAAAGAACTGATGTATGTCAGGTGTGGATCTTCTTCATTCCTAAGTTGATTTTCTTGAGCTCATCGATAGTTGACTTAATCTCTTCTTCAAACTATGGCAGTGCATCTTTTAGTTCAAACTCATCTAGATCATATGAAGTTTCTAAGCACCTCATATGAGTTAATGTGATTTGAAAAGGACCTATCATTTTAAATGATTGATGATGACTAAGCTAATTAACATCGACAGACCCACTATACCGAATCCTAGTCCCTATCTTGATTGAGAGCTTTTGCATTTGCTCTTCCATATTCTTTCAAAGTAGTCTGACCTGTGCTTTGACCAAGTTTGTGGGATTAACCCTTTCTTTGCTAAATTATGAACACAAGGTACTAATCAAAAGGTAATTCTATTAAATCTTTGTATGAATCATTCTAAAGTTCTACATCAACTTCTTGACTTGAGGATGATGCTCCTAGAAAGAACCTCGAGTCTTCACACTATGGATGACTTGGGCTTCATTAACTACCAAACCCTCAACTTTTTGAGAGGAAAGTGGGGTTATAGCTAAGATTCCCAACTGATGCCTAACTATTTCACATATAGACTTGGATATACTTATGCTTTGCTTTGGAGTCCGGTCTTCATCTATCTGCTCAAGTGTCACCTCTAAGGGAATCTACTATTGAGAAGAGCTAGCTGGTGTGCTAACCATATAAGACTCATCCTATGAACTAGATTCTAAGTCTATATGGATAGTAGGTGTACTCCTGGTAGTTGGGACATAATCTTCTATTTGGTGGCCAATACAGATGTTTTCCACCCAAGGGACCCTAAATAGCCTCCTTCCTTGTGGAGGTCGATCATCCTACCCATATGTTCAATGGAATAACTGTAATTTAATGTTGTCGCCCACTTCCTCCTCCAAGTCTATTTCCCTTTTATTTTATTTTCTTTTTTCTCTTTCCTTTCTTTTCTTTTTTTTCTTTTATTTTTAAACTTTGGCCAAGTTTCAAGAATAGACTTGTTGATTTTGAGGGAGGTAGTAAGCCACATCCTCATATATGCCACCTCATGAACTAAATGGCTTGAGATCTCCTTTGACATAGTGATCCCACCTCCTCATGAACTTCATACAATGATGTAGAGAGGATGGAACTATGTGATTCTCATGTATCCATGGTCTCCCAAGCAAAGCATTGAAATATGATCGACATCTATAATGTGAAACTTGCCTTCGGTCTTCTAAGTCATCGATCTCCAAGAGCAACACTATGGACCCTAAGGCCTGTTGACCTCACTTTAGAGTGCGATTCAATCTTTCCATCTTAGACTTAGAGACTTCTACCAAAACTTCTAGTCATAATACACTTCTAACAATTAGGTAAACAATTAACCTAAATCAAATGACATAGAAGGGCTAACCATAGGATTAGGTTATGCCTTAGGGATTAGGATATTCCACCTACCCCACAACTCAAATCCAATCCATATTCACCTTCTCAAACCAAACCTCAAGTTAAATTCAAACATAAAATGCAAATCCAAATCCAAGCCCAAATTCCAAAACCAAATGATTGAAGCCCATGATCAAATCCAAACTTGAAACCCTTCCTGAAGTCATATGACTCCCCATGGACTTAGCCAAATCTTAATCCAAATCAATCCAAAATCAATTGATTTTCATAATCCATTTATATATTCAATCATCTTCCTAAATATAAATCAAATCTACATTCAAATGATCAAAACTAAATCAAACTAAATCAAATTAAATCAAAACCCTTCTTAAGCCATATGACCTATCCCATGGACTTAGTCAAATCTTAATCCAAATCAATTCAAACTCAATTGATTTTCTCATAAATCAATCATATTTTCAATCATATTCACAAATTTAAATGAAATATACATTTAAATCATCAAAACTAAATCAAACCAAATCAAAATCAAAACCTAAGCCACATGACCTAACTCCATGGACTTAGCCAAATTTTTCATTCCAAAACCCAAATTCAATTGTTTTTCTCATGAATCAATCATACTTTCAATCATATTCACAAATATAAATGAAATCTACAATCATCTAGCCAAACTAAATTTAATCCAAGTCAAACCTAACTTAACCCTTTTGACTTGAAATGTTCAAATGAACCAAAACCCATTTAAACCCAAGCCAATTGCAATTGAATTTATATATCAATCCCAAATCCATATATAAACTCAAATAAATCAAAATCAACCCAAAATCAAGCCAACTAAACCCAATTGGTCCACTTGACCCAAAGTGGCCAATTTGACCTATTTGAGCTAAGTTCTAATCCTACCCAAATTAGATTGAACCAACCCCATCAAACCACCCATCAAAATAAAACCAAATTGATTGCAACCAATGGCTTAAGTTCATTCCAAATTGATTGTTGAACTTGACCAAGCCATGATTGGACAATTGACCTACTTAGCCCAAATTGACCTAAAGGTTCAAGTTGTCCTAAATCAAAACCAAATCCAAATTAATTGAAACCAAAGCCTACAATCATCTTCAATTGGTCAACTAAACCCAAACCAGCAACCAACACAAGCCAATTTGACTAATTTTATCAAATTGGTCAACTTAACCCATTTGACCCAAATGAATTCAAATGAGCCAAAATCAAATCTAAGCCAAACTAAACCAAACCAAATGAACCAAAACATCCCAAATGATCATATGAAGATGACCCAGGCCTTGGTTTAACCCAACTTGACCAATTTGTCAACATGAACCAACCTAACCAAATTTGACCTAAATGAGTCAAATTGAGCCAAAAATAACCAAATCAACTCCAATTGACTTGAAATTTGGGCTAACCCACTCCTCATTTCAAATCAATCAAATCAAATCTAATTCCAAATAATCATTCTACCCTTGGGTCAAGGGCATCACATGAGACAAATCACCCATGTAAGTGGTCATTTCCATTCCATGGCCACTTGGTGCTCTTCTAGTGGTCCACCTAGGAACCTAGGACACTGCCCAACCTAACCCAAGGGGTGGTTGGGTTGACCATGGCCCATGGGAGGTGAAATCACCTCACCCTCCACATTGGAGCATTTGAAACCCAAAGGACACCCATGATTCCTTTTTGGTAGCCACCTCCACACCCTCAACCGACCAAGGCAAGCCAACTCACCTCCTCACTGCCTCCCATGACTCCCTAAGTTGGTCGGGCTGCCACTAGAAGCCATACCAGATCGCACTGTCCAATCAAGATGAAGGGGGTATACACCCCCTCATTTCCACTCAAACACACATAAAAATCATTTCTTAGAGCCATAATTACCCAAGACAAGCTACTAAAGCCATTCCCTAAGCTCCCAAGCTTGTTCCTCGATCGAAAAATGCCATTCCCATCAGCCCCAAAATAGGACACTCTCATTTCTGACCTAACTTCCCCATTTCTCCATCAAACTCAAATTAACTTTACACGCACCTTCCCTAGGACCCATCGAGCAAGAATGAATCATTTCCCTAGCTTCCCAAGCAACAAAAGTGGGACTTCAATAAAACCCAAGCTCCATATCATCGTTCATGGTCTTCCGAGTGAACATCAGGAATTGATCCAATTGTGGTCAGGCTTCATCTCCACTAGAAGCTTCTCAATCGCTGAGCTGCCAGTCTTGAGCTCGTGAGGTATGCTTCCAAAATCATCCTTAGAAAAAAAATGGGTTGGAGCTTTTTGAAGAAAACTTGCATATCATGTGATCTTGATGATTGGATCCCCTCTGATCGATGTCATGAAGGTATGGGATCCTTTTGGAGTTGATCCATGCTCGGGTAAGCTCGGATCAAGTGAGCAATGGAGGATGGACTCCATTCTTCCTCACTCATGTGACGTTAGATCACACCGTTCTCGTAGATCAAAATAGACTGTCATGATTAGATCCGCTAGATCAACTGATTCACCTATTAAGCTGGGATTAATCGTAGATGTCCGATCTTAGATCAGATGGTGAACGAGAAAGCGCATTTGTCACCGCCACATAGGTGTTGAGTCGGATAAGTTTTAAGTAGCCAATCCAGTGATGCCACATGTAAAATGCGTCGCATGGCGCCAACAGGATTAGGCTTGAATTAGGCTTAATTAATCATTTTTAATGGTTGAAACTTCTAAAAATCATAAAAAATCATAGAGAAATAAAAAAATAAAAAAAATACTCATTTTAAAGGTATTTCAGAGAAGAATAAATTGAAAATGATCTTAACTAATTTTGAATAGTAATTAAGGTTTAATTACAAAATTAATTAGCTTAATTACTCCTTAATTACTTGAGCAATTAATCCTAAATTCTTTGGGTTAATTTAATGGGATGACTACCTCCCATAATTTTCTTGGGATTTATTGCTACTTAATTAGAAAATTGACTAATTAAACCTTAACTACTCTATTAAGTTAACTAATGATTAATTAATCCCACAAATAGTAATAAATTAGTTAATTAAGTTTATTAATCATTATTCAACAGTAAGTAAACTAAGGAATAGTGTTGGGACCCCTTTCCCTAAGTTAATTTCACCCTTTTTTAAAATGAAATTAATTAAGAATTAACTAATTAATTAAATTACTTAATCAAATTAAAATCATAATCA
Source organism: Cymbidium sinense (assembly GCA_021442155.1). Taxonomy (NCBI): domain Eukaryota; kingdom Viridiplantae; phylum Streptophyta; class Magnoliopsida; order Asparagales; family Orchidaceae; genus Cymbidium; species Cymbidium sinense. The sequence continues at coordinate 210,696,027 of CM038214.1, forward strand.
CATCAGGCCTTAATTAATTAAATGATGGGGTAGATCTTTAAGTGTTTAATAACCTAAAGGAGTTTAATGAAATTATGGTTAGTCCACATGTGAGAAAACCGAAGAGTAATTAATTAAGTCCCTTAATCTAATTAACTATTAATCATGAGCCAATTGCATTAGGCCCCTTTTATTTCCTAGATCATTGCAAGTTTATTTTCCATGCATATCATGTTGGCTCATAATTATTTAGTTAATTACTTTAAAGTGACATAGGTAAGGGAATTAATTCATCTAATTAAGGGTTCAACTTAATTAACACATAAAATCAACTTAATTACATTTCCTTAAATTAAATCAAATCACTAATGTGGGAATGGGTTTAAAACAACAAGTGATGATTTCTCTTCTCTCTTTAAATCAAATCAAATCCAAAACGTAATTAATAAAGAAGCTTTGGTTTACTTTAAATAATCTTATTTGATTTGATTGTCCTTAAGAACTAGTTTGGTTGAATGAATCACATGCTTATATTTGACTGTCCTCTTTCCAATCATGTTAAATTTGGTATTTCATTTGAATTCATGCATCCATCTTTTCAAAATCAAGAAAAATATAATGGATTTCTTTTATGTAAGCTTGCATGTGTTGATTTAATTTAATATATGTGTGACTATTATAGCTATTAAATCCAAATATAATTTTCAAAAGCTTATAAATGAATAATAATATGTGTTATGATGCTAGTTATAAATACATAAGAAATGCATGTGTTTATAGCTTAAGTGTATGAATGGTGAGTTATCTTTCCTCTATTCAAGTGTTGATTTATATAAGATTGAATTGTAATGGGTATATAGTCTGCACATCTCGAGAACATGAGGCTTTAGCTAGCCCTAAGGAAGACATTTGATTATCTCACTTTTGTGGTTTAACAATGGCACATACCCATTTGATTTCATTCATATGTATTTCAACATTAGAATTTGGATAGAGCTTTAATTCATATATATAAATGATTCAATCAAAAAATATATAATCTTTGCATGGTTTTCTTTCCCACATTTATGTATACATCCATGCGTGTCAAAGAAATGCAAGTATATAGTCTGAACATCCTGGGATTATGCGGCTTTCGTTTGCCCCAAGGAGGTCATTTGTTTACCTCACTTCCCTCGTTTAATAATGACATGTACTTGCCTATATCTTCGTACTTGTATATGTATATGTGATTAGTGAATGAAAATCCCATTTTACATTAAAATTATATGCATTCATAATTGACTAAGTGGTTAAGTTAATTAGCCATATGATTTGGAGCTTACTTATGTTCATGTATACAATTTACATATGTTTGAATGTAAATGGGTATATAGTCTACATCCCGAGAATACAAGATTTTAGCTCCAAGGAGGTCAATTGATTACCTCACTTCCCTGGTTTAACAATGACACATGCCTATTTAATTTCATTCTTATTTCCTTTTTGCATAAGAATTTGTATAAAGTTTTAAATTAATATGTTTCAATAATTCAATTAAATAAAATGTAAATTCTAACCATACATATGCATTCATCATTTAAGTGTGCTACAATATGTTGCATGTATAGATACACTGATTAAATCATATGAATGTTACATGTGATGGAAAGGAATGATTTAATATATGTCATGTGGTAGTAATTTAATTAATTAATTAATCTTAAGATGCCTTTCATTTTGAATAGGATTATTTAAAGTGAACCTAAACTTTGGATTAATTAAATCATTTAATAAGCCTTTCACTAAAGAGAACTAAATCAAATTAATATACTTTAGAAAGTGACTTAAGGTAGGGATGAAAGAGGGAAATCCTCTTTTCCTCTTTGTATAACACTTAGTTGCTAAGTGTAATCAAATGAAACAAAAGGAAACACAAATTAAAATTCTCAAATCAATTAAACTACTTCAAGTGAAATCAACCTTTCATGTTAAATTGAATCCTTCTACGCTTAGAAAATACAACACTAATGCCTAACAACACTTACCACACAATCCTTAATACACACATTAGAATTAAGTCACCACTTCTAGCTCTAAGTTAAGACGGTGTATGATGTGATGGATGTTTTATTTTATGATGTATTATTTTGGATTGGATGTTAAGGTGTATGCTTTGTAAAATGGATGATAGGCCAATATTAGCCTAATCATGTTTACTGCATGGGATTATGCTTAATGGATGCTTAAAAATAAATGTGAATGCTCTTTTTGCAAGTTGCTTAAATCCTTAAGTGTAATCCAAGTTAGGACTGGTGGGCTTAATTACCCATGTTTAGGTGTGAGTCCAAATTATAAATACAACTGCTTGGGATTATATGTATATTTAGCTAACCTCTATTTTGCAAGTGTAGTTAAATTTACTTTTCCCTCATAAATGTAATTTTGGTAATAGGAATTAGGATTAGTGCTTTGGGGGATTAGGATGAGCAGTGGCCAGAAGGCTTTGTCCTTGGGTACCCTGTGATGCCTTTGAAGCAAGCACCAGCCAAATCGAAGAAGGAACTAAATCAGAAATAGAGATATGACAAAAGAAGACCCCCATAACATTTAATACAATTACAATTATTCTTTCCTATTCTAGGTTGTATAAGGGTAGAGCTCACTACCCATCTTTTCTCTCTTGATTGTACAAGGTACCTCGAATCACTTTTATTCTTTTATGATAGTTTATATAATTGTTAGATGTTATGTTTACATTGTGCATTTGATGGCATGATTTCTAAAAAAATGATTGAAGCTTTAATGGGTGGCTTGGATATGATTAGGCTTTTAGGATAAAAATAACTTTTCTACCCAACTAATCACTCATAACTAAATTTTAAATAACTCATAACCTCATCATAAAGCCTAAGACATAAATATCATAATTAAAAGATTTAGAAACCCCTTAACTGTATGGTTGTATGTTTCACATCATGCATGCATATTCTTTCGCTCTTGAACATGAAGGATCTCCATCCTTACATGATAAAGGAATGCTTGACCTGTGAGGGCATCCCTTGTGGTGGAGAACACCTTCTTCTAGCTAATTTGACCCATATCCTATTTCATCATGCATTTAGGCATAAGAAATCCTAAAGCCTCTATCAAAATGATGTGTCTAAACTGAAATAAAATTTGAAAAGATTTTTCATCTATAGATTAAGTCATATGCTCATATCACTCATGCTCTAGTCTTTTAGAGAGTGTGTTTAGGACTTTAGTGGCTTTCTAATTAAATAATTACCCTAGCTATCTTGCAATTCATAAGACCAGACTACATGGTTTTAAAATCAGAGGAGGAGTTAGCTAGCACCACTATAGTTATAAGTCCGTAAGTCGGACACCTTCTGTTTGATGATTTGTCGGAAAGGGAAACTATTTGGCTTCCTCTTGTAGGCTAGCCTTGTTGATTAATTTCTTGAATGATTTGATGGTAAAATCCTTAAGCATGAAGGCAGGGCCACAGATATTCTTGAGTAGAATCTCAATGGCATGCTGTTCGGACAGCTGTGGTTCACAATTCATGCTTAGGTTCTGCGACCTGAGAATGTAATCAATAAGGGACTCATTGAGTTTGCTTTCTACAATGAGGTCGCTTAGCCTCTGAGCTCTAGCAAACCTTTTGATGAAGAGGTCTCTCAAAAGTTTTCACCCAACCAATAATTGGCAAGTTAATCAAATGCAACACTGACAGTTAACAAAAGGCGAAAGAGGAGTGTGATGTGCTTGTTGCAATTCTAAAGTGTGCAATGTGTTATCGTGAGCTCCAATTGCCATCAAAGATCATAAAGGTTGGTGGTACAAAACCCTATATAAAATAAAAACTAAATAAAACCTAAACGTAAAAAATAAACTTAAAAATAAATAAAAAATAAAACCTAAACCATAAACTAAAAAAAACATAAACCTAAAATAAACAAAATAAATTAAACATAAACTTAAACTAAAATAAATAAAACCTAAACCTAAACCTAAACAAAATAAAATAAAATAAAATAAAAATAAACCTAAACATAAACTAAAAAAAACCTAAAATAAACCTAAACCCTAAACCGAAAAACATAAAATGAAAACCTAAACATATGCCTAAAAATAAAAAATAAAACCTAAACCTACAAAATAAAATATAAATAAAACTAAACAAAAAATAAAACATAAACCTAAACCTAAACCTAAAAAATAAACTAAAATACAAAATCTAAATAAAATAATAATAAAGTAAACTAAATCAAAATAAAAATAGAAAATAAAATAAAATAAAATAAACTAAAATAAAAAATAAACTAAATAAACCTAAACCTTCCAGTTTACCTAATTTTTTAAAAAAAAACCCTAAACCCTAAACCCTAAACCCTAAATCCTAAACCCTAAACCCTAAACCTACAACACTAAACCATAAACCCTAAAATACCCTAAATGCTAAACCTAAAACCCTAAACCTTAAACTCTAAACCCTAAACTCTAAACATTAAACCTAAACACTAAACTTAAACAGAACCTAAACTATAAACTAACCTAATCCTAAAGCTCATAAACCAAAACCTAAACCTAAAGTAAACCCTAAACTTTAAACCATAAACCAAACTAACCCTAAACCTGTTAACCTAAACCTGTTAACTAAACCTAAACCCTAAACCTAACTAAACCTCTAAACCTAAACACTAAACTTAAACTAAACCTAAACCCTAACCTTAAACCTAAACCCTAAACTAAAAAACCTAAACAAACCCTAAACCTAACCCTAAACCCTAAACCTAAAACCCTAAACCCTAAAACCCTAAACCCTAAACCCTAAACCCTAAACACTAAACCCTAAAAAACAAAAACCTAAACCTAAACTAAATAAAACCTAAAAATAAAATAAATAAAAAACCTAAACCTAAATATAATAAACAAATATAATAAAATAAAACCTAACCTAAATCTAAACTAATCCAAATAATAAAAATCAAATAAACTAATAAAAATAAACTAAAATATAATAAATAAAAACCTAAACTAAAATAAAAAAAAAAATAAATAAAAAAAAAAACACTAATAAAATAAAAATTAAACGTAAAATAAAAATAAAATAAAGCTAAAATAAAATAAAATAAAAACTAAATAAAAACTAAACCTAAAAAATAAGCCTAAAATAGAAACCTAAAAATAATAAAAAATAAAACCCAAACCCTAAACTAAAAATAAAAACTAATCCTAAAATAAAAATAAAATAAACAAAATAAAATAAACCTAAACCTAAACTAAAATAAATTACACCTAAACCTAAACCCTAAACTAAATAAAATAAAATAAACTAAAAATAAAGCTAAATCTAAAATAAAAAATAAAACCTAAAAATAAACTTAAAATAAAAACCTAAAACCTAAACCCTAAACCCTAAAAAGCTAAAAACCTAAACCTAAACTAAATAAAACCTAAAAATAAAATAAATATAAAACCTAACAAAAAAATGAAAAATAAAATAAAATAAAAACATAAACTAAACCTAAACCTAACCTAAAAAGAAAATAAAATAAAAAATAAAAACTAAAATAAAATAAAATAAATAAAAACCTAAACTAAACTAAAAAAAATCTAAATAAAATAAAACTAAACCTAAAATAAAAATATAATAAACCTAAAATAAAATAAAAAAATAATTAAATAAAAACCTAACCTTAAAAAATAAACCTAAAAATAAATAATAAATAAAACCTAATCCTTAAACTAAAAAAAACCTAAACCTAAAATAAGCCTAAACCTAAACTTAGATAAACTAAACTAAAATAAATAAAACCTAAACCTAAACCTAAAATAAACTAAACCTAAACCTAAACCAACAATAAATAAAATAAAATAAACTAAAAATAAACCTAAACATAAACTAAAAAATAATACCTAAAAATAAACTTAAAATAAAAACCTAAAACCTCAACCAAAAAAAATAAAATAAAAACCTAAACCTAATCCTAAAAATAAAATATAGAATTTAAACCTAAAAAATAAAATAAAAATAAAACTAAAATGAAAAATAAACCTAAACCTAAACCTAAAAAATAAACTAAAATAAATAAACCTAAAATAAATAAACTAAACTAAATAAAAAATAACCTAAATAAAAATAAAAAATAAAATAAAATAAAATAAATAAAAATAAACTAAATAAACCTAATCCTACTTGTTTACTTAATTTAAAAAAAATAAAAAAATAAAAAATAAAAAAAAAACTTTAAACCTAGAACCTTAAACCCTAAACCCTAATCCCTAAAATCTACAACCCTAAACTCTAGACCCTAAACCCCAAACCCTAAACTCTAAACCCTAAACCCTAAACCCTAAACCCTAAAAACCTAAAAACCTAAACCTAAACAAAAGAAAACATAAAAAATAAAATAAATAAAAAACCTAAACCTTAATAAAATATAATAAAATAATAAAATATGAAAATAAACTAAAACATGAACCTAAACCTAAACGTAAACCTAAACCTAAAACTAAAAAAAAACTAAAATAAAATAAATAAAAAACAATACAAAAGTAAAAATTAAAATAAACCTAAAAATAAAAAACTAAATATAATAAAAACTAAATGTAAAATAAAAATAAAATAAACCTAAAATAAAATAAAATAAAATAAACTAAATAAAAACATAAACCAAAAGAAACCTAAAATAAACAATAATAAATAAAACCTAAACCCTAAACTAAAAAAAAACCTAAGCCTAAAATAAACAATATAAAATAAACCTAAACCTAAACTAAAATAAATTAAACTAAAATAAATAAAATCTAAACCTAAACCTAAAATAAAGTAAACCTAAACCCTAAACTAAATAAAATAAAATGAACTAAAAATAAACTTAGAACTAAACTAAAAAATAAAACCTAAAAATAAACCTAAAATAATAACCAATAACCTAAACCTAAAAAAATAAAATAAAAACCTAAACCTAAACCTAAGAAATAAAAATAAAACTTAAACCTAAAAAATAAATTAAAACTAAGTAAAAATAAAAGCATAAACTTAAACCTAAACCTAAAAAATGAAACTCAAATAAAAAAAATAAAATAAATAAACCTTAAATAAATAAAGATAACTAAATAAACTAAATAAACTTAAACCAATCTGGTTTACTAATTTTTTTCTAAAAGAAATCCCTAAACCCTAAAGAACCTAAACCCTAAACCCTAAACACTAAACCCTAAACTAACCCTAAACCCTAAGCCTAAACATGACCCTAAAAATCCCAAACCTAAATAAACCCTAACTAACCCTAAACCATAAACCCTAAACCCTAAACCCTAAACCCTAACCCTTAAAGCCTAAAAACCTAAACCCTAAAGCCTAAACACTAAACCCTAAACTCTAAACCCTGAACCCTAACCCTAAACCCTAAAGCCTAAACCCTAAAATAAACCCTAAAACTCCAAACCCTAAACCCTAAACCCTAAAAACCTAAAAACCTAAACCTAAACTAAATAAAACCTAAAAATTAAATGAACAAAAAAAGCCTAAACCTAAATGAAAAATTAAAATAAAATAAAAACCTAAATTAAAACCTAAACTTAAAACTAAAAATAAAACAAAATTAAAAATATAAATAAACTAATATAAATTAAAGTAAAACCTAAACTTAAGTAAAAAATAAACTAAACCTAAGAGTAAAAAACCTTAATAAATTAAAAACTAAACATAGAAAATAAAAAACCTAAAATAATGTAAAATAACAATAGAATAAATATCTAACCCTAAAAAATAAAATTAAAAATAAAACTTAAAATAAATAAAAAATAAAACCCAAACCCTAAACTAAAAAAAAAACCTAAACCTAAAATAAAAATAAAATAAATAAAATAAAATAAACCAAAACTTAAACTAAAATAAACTAAAGTAAAATAACTAAACCCTAAACCCTAAACATAAACCTAAAGCAACTAAATAAATTTAAAAGTAAACCTAAGCCTAGAAACCTAATAAACCTAAACCTAAATCTAAATGCTAAGAATGGAAAGAATCTTGTCGACAAGAACATCATCAGAAACCGGCTTAGTCTAGATCTCATGGATGGAGGCAAAGGAGGAGATTTATCACGTGGTGGTGGGGATCTAAGGTGCTAGTGGATATGGTGGTTGTGGTTGGAGTAGTGGTGGTTATGGAGGCTGGAGGAACGACAGCGACTATAGCCGTGGTGGTGGCGGATGGAGAGATTGGGGATATGATGGTGGATCCTGCTACTCGAGAGGTCGGGGTGTTTTTTTGGGGAACGGAGAAACTGAAGAATGGCCTATCCGATCAGCTACTTATGGAATTGTGTCATTGTAGTAGAGCCGGTTCTAATTATCTAGATTTTTTGAATTTCTCTATGCGTGCTCATGTTTTATCTATGTTGTGGCTTATTTCTTAGAAAACTTGGTGTGTTACTTGGTTGATGAATTTGAAAAGAATAATTGTTGAATATGAATTTATTCTCTATTACAAAAACCAAAAACCATAAACCCTAAACTAAAACTTGAACCCTAGACCTACAACCTAAACCCTAAACCTTAAACCCTAAAAACCCTAAACCTTAAACCTTAAACCCTAAACCCTAAACTCTAAACCCTAAACCCTAAATCCTAAATCCTAAAACCTAAAACCTAAACACTAAACCCTCAATTAACCTTAAACCCTAAACCCTAAAAGCTAAAATCCTAAACCTAAACTAAATCAACCTAAAAATAAAATAAATATAAAAAACTAAACTAAAATAAAATAATAAAATAAAATAAAATAAAAAACCTAAACTAAAACCTAAACTCAATTTGGTTAGATAATGTGTGGTTGGTAAACAAGGATCGATTTTTTAGCAAGGTACGAAATGTATTGTTAAATATTCAATATGATTCCACAAGGTCTATTTTCATTCAAGTAATAGATTCTAGCCAATGGAAAGGATCTTCTTCTAATCAATCTAAAGAACATTTCAATTTTGTTATAAATAAGAATTCAGAATATTACACATTGATTGATCAAGCAGAGATTCAAGAACTAAAAGAGAGATTGATTATTTGGGATCCTTCCTTTCTTCAAATGGAACGAATAGAGATAGAATCAGATCAATTCCCGAAATGCCTTTTTGGATCTTCATCCATGTCTTGGCTATTCACGGAACCTGAGAAGTGGACAAATAATCATCTGCTTCCGGAAGAAATTGAAGAATTTCTTGGAAACCCTACAATCCATTCTTTCTTTTCTCTGATGGTCGAACTTCATCTGGGTTCCAATAAGAGGTCCACTAGAGATCATAAATTATTGAAGAAAAAATAATATGTTTCTTTTGTCCCTTCCAGAAGAGCAAAAAATAAAGAAATGGTTGATATATTCAAGATAATTATGTATTTACAAGATATCATCTCAGTTCATCCTTCGGAACCATATCACATCCCTGATCTAGTTCTGAAGGATGAACCAGATATGGACAACTCGAATAAGATTTCATTCTTGAATAAAAATCCATTTTTTTGATTTTTTTTCATTTATTCCATGATTGGAACAAAGGGATACGCATTACGCCATGATTTTTTTGAATCATAAAAGAGATTCCTAGAAATGGCGGATCTATTTACTCTGTCAATACCTGAGCCAGAACTGGTGTTTCGTAGGGGATTTACCTTTTCTATTGATTCTTACGGGTTGGATCAAAAAAAATTCTTGAATGAGATATTCAACTGAGAGATGAATCAAAAAAGAAATCGTTATTGGTTTTACTTCTCTTTTATGAAGAGAATGAATCATTTTCTCAAGGATAGCAATACGTAACTGAACGT